>JAUTDX010004530.1:0-35555 GCA_030844895.1 Ambrosia x helenae
TAGCTAGGAAGACAGACAAAAAAGGTCAGCCCGTGCTACATATGGCTGTGAAATGAGTTAGCAGTAATAGGAGTTAGCACGGGTATATGTTAACCATCATTCAACTAATTTATCAACATAAAAATGAACATGTTGCTTTGTGAAATATATCTTTATTCTTGGTTTAATAAACTCCTAAAGTTTAAGTGGTATAACCTTCTCTTGGTGGTTAAGTATATGAGGCTTAGTTTGGGGAATGTGGCTAAAAGAAAATAATGGCTGGAAAAGTAGCAGGAAGTTATGACAGATAACAAATGACCCATCAAAGTTTTGATTTCAATAATAATTTTGCACCTTTAATGCAAAATTGAGTGACTTCCATTTGATCCCATTCCTCTTTTAGCTGTTTTTTTTTTTTAATAATTTGATCCGTTTGAGACATCAAGTAACCCAAATTGAGCACGTCATAACGGTACATTTGCAATTTTGTAAGACCAAGAACTTATGCATTGAGAAATTATTAAATCATTTCATGTGTTTGATTATAGGAACCGGTGGGGATATATCACCCGCGTAGTATTACGAAGGTTAAAATTTGTAAAAATCGATTCTCAAAACTTGTACACCTCATATTCACCACACGAAACAAAGTATTCATAATTCTATAGTATATCAGAAAACGCATATTCATAATTTTGTAACAAAACTAATCTCAGAAAACAGTATATCAGACTTTTATGATCTTCAATGTATAATAATACAACATTCCCAACTTGTCATTCAGTCTACAATCGCAACTGTACAATATATATTTAACACACACTTCATCAGTTTTATGGTGTATGAGTACATCTCCAAAGATCTGCAAATGGAATTCTGACTGCAACTGAATCAGTACATCACTCAAAACCTAAGAGGTGTCAATCTCAACCCATTTACTTATGAACGGGTCATGGGTCAATTTGGATTGTGTCTTTATCTCAAAGACTCAAAACGGGTTGAAAGTTGTCTGTAGTCTAGTTTAAATGCATAGTTGCATACAGCCTCCTAAATCAATTAACTTAAAAGAATAAAGATTAATTATTTATATAACATTCTGAAAAAATGGTATTATAAAAAGTGTTTTGTGGTGGTTAACCCGATCCATACTAAAAATGATCCATTTCAACTCCAACCAACCCGCCCGTACTGACACGAGTAGTAAAGCATAACAGTAAGAAAGGGCAAATCCACAAAGCATTAACCTTTTCTTAAAGTGCCATTTCTGCTTGCAATGCAGCAAGTTCATCTTCCTCAGCTTTGTTTTGGCGAGGAGGTGGACGTGTCTGTTGCCTGCCAGCTGACACATGCACCGGAGCAGCAGGGGCGGTTGTGGCAGGTTGGAGAAGCTGTTCCTCAACTCAGCTCCTTCTAGTTCCTCAAGTTCAGCTTCCAGTTCATCCTGTTTAGAAAAGAAAGTTCAGTTTCTGTTTGAAGTTGTAATAATCTTAGTAGTGTCTGACAGCTTTGATTATTTAGGAAATTATGGAAAAAAATGACCAAAAAATATTTCAGATTAAAAAAAGGTATAGAGATAATTTTATGTTACCCTTATAATTTCAATGTACATGGGATTGGAAGAGTAATAGAAAGTGGGGATGGTACCTCATCAAAATCAGCAGCTGCACCGAGTGGTGTTGCCAATGCCTCCTGAATTTGCTTCATATTTTCAGTTTGTTCATTTATCTCATCCATAGTCTTATCAACATCATCAATATTTCTGCATCATGATTATTTTTAAATTCACAAATGTTGTCCAATTCAAGATGAAACTAAATTGTGCAAATCAAGCTAATTTGTACTGATAATAAAATAAGAACGTGCGTTCACAAAAAAAAAAAAATCAAGTTTTAACACAGGCTTTTATAAAGCATTTGGAGCATCATCATCTCCGATCATTAGTCGTCATTTCCCAAGTAGAGGTGGGAACTTCGACCCACTCACCTACTACGAATGGATTGAGATTTGGGTTTATGGAGTTTAGCTAAAGAATTTAACCAAAAAAGGAAACGGGTCATATGGGTTAAACAGTTGAAGGTCATCATAAGCGCAAAGATGCATAAAGACCTCCCAACTAACTTTATTAACAAAAGGTAAAATTGTTTAATATAACAGTTGAGTTTTTGTAATAATGTTTACCACACAAATAACTTAGAAATAAATACAAAAATGGATAGAAAAGGTGATTGCACAAAACCATTTTGACCCACATTAAACAAAATTTACCTGTTTTGATTTTTTATCCAACCCAAATGGACTGTTTCATTCTTAGCTCGGCTTTTTAATATTTAATTAATTAACCCGTAATGGCGTAACATTACCCAAATCAACCCATTTTTAGGTAAATGAGTTGAAATAGTCACCACAGCCAAGTGGTATCACTTTCTTAACTTCGTGGTATACTGGTATGATGGTTAGAATTTATAGAGGGCAAAACTCACGTTGCCTTCTGCATGGCTTTCATTGCTGCTGCACCAGTTCTCAAAGCATCTACAGTCTCTGTGGTAGCTTTAGCACCTTCTAGCATAATCATCTAATATTCAAGTTCACACGGTTCGTTAAAATACAAATTGTCATACACACATAATCATCAAAATCCATATTTTACTTAACAACGTCACTAAATGTCACCTGATCATGAATACGTAACTGAAAGTTCCCAAGCTGTTCAACTTGTTGCTCATACAGCTTCTTCCTCTTTAAACATTGTATTGCCGCTGAATAACACAGAAATATCGAAAGATCAATACCTCCTTACACTACTGAAAAAAACTAAAAAATGCAGGTGCATAAACTAGGATGTTAATTACACATGATTCGAAAAATATATATATTGTTTTAAAACAGTCTTATCTATGGCAAAATGAACGAATGTACACAAACAGTTGCATGCATCATTCATCTTTGAAAAATTTATGTAGACTATACTTGTGAAGGCAGAGACAGATAAAGCAAGTCATTGCTTTATGTATAAAGTAGCGAGTACGAACACACTATAATCCTATCATACAAAAAAATCCAAGGAAGAAAAGATTGAAAAAACTTCTGAGTGTACCCCTTTTATTATGTGCTTTAGTATACTCTTTGGCCTTCTCCACCTCTGCAGAAGCCTTCTTCAAAAGCACTTTCTCTTTCTTCTCCAGCATTTCAAGTGTCTGCAAAAGAACAAGATAAGGCGTGTGTCTAAAGATGAAACACATATCAAAATCCCTATAGTCAAGAAAGAAAAAATGATTACAAAGCTGAACGTTTAACAAAGATAAAAACTTTAAATTTTAACCATAGCAATAAGTCAAAAAAAAAAAACTAAACTTTAGTGCCCAAAACCCCATAAGTTCAGGCCCATATCCCATCATCAGTGTATCAAAATAACATTGGATTAAAGATGCTTTAGGTTCCCTCTATTTGAATCATTCATATCTACCGTCCTTTTTCTTTATGATTCAAAGGTGAAATGTGTATGTCATCTGAGACTTTAGTTAATGTTTTAAATATAATAATTTATGTTAATGTTAAGATAAAAAGGATAACCATCAAGGGGGTGACACATTTAGGGGTGTTAAGAATTCGATTCGAATTCGAAAATTCGAAATTCGACTTAATTCGATTCGATTATCAAAACTTCGACTCGATGATCAAGAATTCATAATCGAATTCGATTCAATTCGAGTTCAGTAACTCGAATACGAATTTATGATTTTTAAATTTGATTACCAATGTGCCGCACATTGGTAAGCGCTTAAGTCCCCTTAGCAGATTTCTCAGGTTCGAATCCAGCTTCAACTAGTTCTTGCTTTTACAATTACACCCCATTGAGGCCACATGCCCAACGGCCAACGCAAGTTGCGTTTTACCTGATCGCATTGGTTAGCTGGGTATTGGTGCGTTCCATTAATCGATATTCCAACTATATCAAATTTACAAATCTTATTACCCAATACAGTGAAAAGAACCCTAAGTCAACACTTCCACAATAATAACTGATTCAAGTAAATTAAACAAAAATCATTATCTGGGTCATAATACTTCAATATAAATTCCACTAAAACAGGTACCAAATTACTACAAACTAAAAAATACTGATCAACAATTAGATCATTAAAAAAAACAAAGTTTTACCTCATTTAACTTGTCTAACGTTGTCACCGCATTAGTTTCTTGCCTAGGTTTACCAAAAACGCGGGAAAACATTGTTGATTCTATAAACAGAGTAACGATCTTGAACACCTGTATATGTAAATGATGAATTTAAGATCAACGATCACATAAGTAAATATTAATTTAAAAACGCCTAAATATAATAATAAGTTAAGTGGGAGGAATCAAAATTGGATCATCGGTAAAAGTGTACCTGAAAACTTTTGAAGAATTGAAGTTGGATTGAAGGGATATTATGATCAGAGGAAGAAAGATAAAGCAATTGAGTTGGATGGATATGATATTATTGTATGGGTTTAAAGTTGTAAGTCAATAGGTATGATAGGGTGTTGAGGGAACCCGACCCGAAACAAGAAGGAAACTTTCGGTGAGTAATCCAAAGTCCAAACAACCGAGTGACCGACCTTAAGCATATGGACCCACTAGGCGATGTTTTAGTAACCGGTTCATGTCGACTGGTACAATAGGTTAAACCGTCTATCTTCTGTATGACCGGTTGAATCGCATGTTACACTTGATTGAACCACTGTTGTCTAGATAAAAGTGACATTAGGTTCTTTCATAACTCTGGTTCAAACAACCGTTACCTGAAAAATAATTATGAAACTTAATTTTAAAAAGTTCAATATTTATGAAAAAAAGTATAATAATGAAACTTTTATATGAAATATTTTTAAAAAAATAGTAAAGTATCATATAAGATCATCTCTAATTGGACGCCTAAAAGGCAACTGTCTGGTGAGGTGGGGAGACATGTGGATGTACACAGCTTGAGAAGGTTGCTCGTAGGGGAGAGCCTGTATGCAACTTGTTGACGCATATATGTGGTGAGAGAAGTAGCGGAAAAGCCAAGGTAGTGGATATGAAGGGAGGTCATGACATGTTATCGACTTCATACCTTATATATCGTGATGATATTACGAACATTCAAACATATGAATACAGCCAAAAGTGAAATCAAACTTTTTTAACCTATCATTTACTTTGTTGTTCAAGTTTAATCATTTTGTCCAATATATAATAACCTCTGAGTTCGAGGTATTCACACTTGTTGACGCATATATGTAGTCGACATACAAAATTAGAAATAAGTTTTAACATCTCTTGAACTGTTATCATACGCAGTCGCATAATAAGACATAATTTAGCCAGTCCCAGTGGTTTGATTTGTCTTCAAAGTGTTTCGAACCGTATCATAAATTTCGGTTTTCAATGAATGGCTTAATTGAATCATCAATAGTGTTGTGACAAAGCCGATCCCAAGCTTGATATTCAAGCTCGGCTCATCATAATCTTAGAATCTTGAGGCCGACCTTGGTTCGAACATGGTGTTATAAGATTGAGCTAGGCTCGTAACATATGATATATGCTTGGCATGACTCGTTTACCCAATTCAACAAATCTAGAAAACTCTAACAACGACCTCTAATCAGATCGATTTGCCGATCAAAGTACAACAGAAAAAATCATACACAAACATGTTGAGTACAAATATTCGACTCTTTCATCAACTGTGTGTCCGGTTAAACTTTTTAATTAGTTTAGCTAAGGTTCTATAATTTTAGTTTATTCTCAACATCAACACATATTTTTTTAGAAATTATTAAAACGCAATATATCAAACTCAATTTTTTTTTAATTAAGGAACATTTTCATACACATATTTTAATAAGACCGACTGGTCTTTCATGACATTTTCATTTTAATTTGGGAAAATGACCAAAATGGCCCGTTGACCGAGTGATTTGCCAAAATAACCCTCTCCTCTCTCTTTGGAGAGACGGGTCACGGCTCCCAACGAGCCTGAACCGTCTCCGAGAGCCTTTGGTTTTACATCCAATGGCCAACCAACACGTGGCGTCTCTGATCCCGAGGCATGTCAACCGTCTCTCTCCAGACGGGTCAGAACCGCCGAGTCGTCTCAAGCCGTTTTCGGCTATCGTCTGAACCGTCTCACGAGTGTATATAAATACCCTAATTCACTTCACAAATTTTGCACCCCCCCCCCCCCCAAACCTTTCATCTTTCCAATCAATGACGTTTTTTACTTTCCCAACCGAAGCCTACCGACTTACGAAAATATTGTCCGATTACTTGGATTGTTGTTACATCTGCGTAGCAGCTACTTGGATTGTTGTTGCATCTGCGCGTGGGTTAACCCGTGTAGAATGCCTCGATGATGTGGTGGTCTATTTTATTTGCAAGAAGAGTTCTTTGTCTATGTAACGCACATACACCATTCAAACAAAGTTCTTAGCAAGTAAATTTAGGAAATAATATCCAATCAACCCTACGTCTGTCGTTGTAATAGTATAGTTTGTTTATTATTGTTGTAATAGTATAGTTTTTGTAATATTTGTCGTGTTTTGATAATCAAAATTGTTGTAATATTACAAAAACATAAATAAACATAAGATTCATTCCATTAATAAAATTAATTGGATTACAAAGGTTTTATAAGCTACGCGTTAAGACGGTCCCTCATCATTTGCCAGGCAGACACATGTTTAAATTCTTTGTGCTCCTTGGATTGATACTGTCTTTTTGTATATCTAATTGCCGCGTCTTCGGGCATGTCTGAAGGTACCACTTCAAGTGTCCGATTGTGGTACCCGTTGAAGATCTGACACTTCGTGTTCAAGTCGGTAAACTTACGGCTAAGAGACTCGATGGTTCGGTCTGAGCCTCCAACCAACCGATTGTATTCGTGCAAGATACGGTACCACTTGTTGGTTTGGTGTGGGCTTTCTTCGACATGTTTCCATGCTGAAATTAGTGCAATTGTTGTTCTTCAGTCCATCGTTGGGGTGCCATTTGAATGAATGAGACGGTGGTGGTAGTGATAGTGTTAGTGGTAGTGGAGAGTCGGACGGGAATGGGACGGAGTTTGGGACGGAGAATGGTATATATAGGGTTGAGGTGGACAACTGAACCGTCGGACTATCATCGGGACTCACCGGAGACGAAGATACCCGAGACGTCTCGGGAGACGGCGAGTCCTCATGGAGAAATGTGACCCGTCTGGAGAGACGGTTGAACCGAAGGCGAGCTGGCATGGGGAAATGTGACCCGTCTGGAGAGAGACGGTTGACAGGCCTCGGGATCAGAGACGCCACGTGTTAGTTGGCCATTGGATGTAAAACCAAAGGCTCTCGGAGACGGTTCAGGCTCGTTGGGAGCCGTGACACGTCTCTCCAAAAAGAGGGGAGAGGGTTATTTTGGCAAATCACTCGGTTAACAGGCCATTTTGGTCATTTTCCCTTTTAATTTTCGTACACATATTTTGTGATTTTTGTCGACATCAAAGATATTTAATAACACAAACATAACCTATCTTCATCTTATTATATTCGTATATCCCCACCATACCATAAATACAATCATATCACACACTAGTCACCCCACACTCTCACAAAACCCAACCAAAGCATGGGCGTAATAATAATCGACGGTTCGACCGTACGCGCCTTCGTAAACAACGAACCACACTTCAACACCACAGTCGACGCTCAGTTCACCTCTCTCGACGTCAACAACGACGGCGTCTTATCCAGATCAGAGATGCGTAAAGCCTTCGAATCCATGCGGTTACTGGAAACCCACTTCGGTGTCGACACTGCAACGACGCCTGAGGAGCTTACACGTGTCTATGACTCTGTTTTCAAGAGCTTTGACGGTGACCATAACGGCACCGTTGACCCAGAAGAGTTTAGATCAGAGATGAAGAAGATCATGCTGGCTGTGGCTGATGGGCTTGGGTCGTCTCCGATACAGATGGCGGTGGAGGATGATGACCAGAGTTTTTTGAAGAAGGCGGCGGATCTTGAGGCGGCGAGCGGTGGTTGTTGACCGGACGAGGTTTTATAACCGGATATGAGTATGGGGTTATCAATAACCGACTTATTAATAATATCTTTTTAGGGTTATGTGATGTTTTTGAAGAATAAGTTAAGTAACTTGTGTTGTTTTTACTGGATGTTAAAAACGGTAAAACGGTAAAAGAGTCCATGTGGTGTGTGTGTATTGTGGTTGTGTACTTGGTTTAATTTTGATTTCTAAGTTTATATGACTACATGAGGACAAGTGACAACATTGGTTGTATGAGTTTGGAATTATTTGTTGTTACTTTTTAATCATTTGTTTATTGACCTCGTGAAAATCAAGAGTTTGGAACCTATCTTGGTTAGAAAAAATAAATAATCGAATCAATTGAAAAACTTAAAGAATTGATAGATTCATTAAAGTTGTAAGTTAAATAAGTGATTCGACATCAAAGTTTAGAACTGAGCTTGATGTTTTTAGTTTTATGGATAACTAGTTTTTTATCCGGCCGCGCGTTGCGGCGGCGGCGGTCCCATTTAGAAAATGAGTAATGGTGTGTCGTACGACATTTTGAATACCAAATTGATTTTCATACAAAGGTCACATAGAAAAATTAATGACAGCTAAATATCTCATAAATATGATGTGACGAATTAACTAAGATCACATAGTATATAACAGTGTCAATAATACACTGATATCAAATATGTTAAAACTGATTTACATACCACATAGCCATTCAGTTGAGCTTAACGGTTGAATCTTGTTCATCATAAGCAATCTTATCAACTGGAGGTGGTAAGCATTCAGGCACGTTCAAAGCATATTGTTGAATGGAGAGTGTTTGGACGTAGTAAACCTAAACAATCTGCTCCCAAAGTTGTAAGGAACACATGGCATGCTTCTTGAAATGTGCATAGTAAATCCATCTTGATAACCGCCACACCCCAATACCAATGCAAAAAGAATAGTGGTTGCCTGTATTTGACTTGTAGTTATCTACGCAATGTATGCTGGCATATTCAACATGAATCTAGAATTCACAAAATGTCAAAAACAACCCTTTACACGAAAGCAATCAAGCATATACAAGAAGTTATTTCATTATAAGATAATCAACTCATCTTAATGCACCCCAAGCAAGTAATATGATCACCTTAAGCAAGAAACCCAAGCAAAAAGCCTCCCTCAACAATAATCATTTAAAAGACCTAGATTATCATATAAATCCAAAAAAAAAAAAGAGAAACAATTGAATTGAGGGAAGGGCACGAAAAGTTGACACAAGGAGCGTAAACCTGGAGAAGAATGCATATCAATACCTTGTGGAGTGCAATAACAAACCAACTTTGTGGTTTCACGATCCGTGCCATTTCTGCAAATATAGACATAAAATTTTAGCAAGTGAAAGAATATGATAAACTCAAGTTTCAATAATAAAATAAACAACAGAAGAATCCCAGGAAAAAAGGTATATGAATGGTTATGATTGGTGTTGGTAATGTCCGTTGGAAACTTTACGGTCAATCATATCACCGGGAATGAGAAGCTATGTGCAAAAGAAACCTACATTCAGGAAGGAACATTTGCAAAAAATACACATTAAGCACTACGAGAGCGTGCATGCACAAAAGAATAAAATTCAATTTTGCATACAGTTATTTGAGAAAGTAGTTAATTTCCCACAACTAATGCAAAAAAAAACATGTAAACAGCAACGGAAAACCACATTACCATGTTAATTCTTACATTCTGGCTATAAATCGTTGAATTATTTTTCTTTTATCTAGTCTATCTCATGCTAGTCATCATAACATACCAGCCAGAGAGGCAAACATCGTAATCATACCAACCATCTTCTACGTTAATGGTGATTCCCATAAAAATGACCACTGTTATCTTCAACTGATTGAGGCCCAGGCCCATTTTCTCATGACATAAATTGGATAACATAGCCATGGCTGCAAAGGAGGTTGCAGGAAGAGAATTTAAGGTACATTGAATTCAACTGATCGAGGCTCAGACCCATTTTCTCATGACACAAATCGGATAACACTGCCATGGCTGCAAAGGAGGTTGCAGGCGAAGAATTAAAGGTACATCTCACGCATGCCTTCCATCCATTTTGCCATGCCAACATGCGAGAATCCCACTTGCTAACGCGAGTTCACTTTAAGCTATATTTGGTCATCATAGCCCTGCAGTACTAAAGATGTAACACTGATGAAAGTTATGACCACTGCCAAAATTACCAACCACAAATTATCCTATCTATTAGTAGGAGATCGGAATGAAATCTCCTATCTGTTAAAGTAGATCTTATAATTTTTTCAATTCTTCATGAGCATCAGAAGGAAAAAAAAACCACCCTTTGAATTAACAGAACATCATGTCCCATTTGGCATCCAAATTCCTGTCATCCAAATAAGAAAAAGAGTTACATTTTTATTTCTAATATTATAAGCGCAAACTTCTTTTACAACAAAGGATACATATAACCGCATAAACTTAACAACACAAAACAAAAAATCACTTGCGTTAAAGAACGTACGGTTGTGTCAATAATTGATAACAGTTAAAGACATTGTATTTTCAAACAAATATTTAAACAACTAAAGTAATTCCAAAATACACTTTTATGAAATCTGAACTTTACATAACTATGTAAATACACAAAACCAAAAGGATCAGAAGATTATTTTACTGCTTGAAAATCCTTGTTGGATTTCATTCAACAAAAGCATTAAATAGACAAAAAGAACGATATGCATGCGTGAGATACATCCCGCGTTTCTTTGACCCACTACAAACTTGATATCCTAAAAACTTGGACCCTATACTCCACTGCTATTATTCATTCAATGCTAAACTTACTGCTAAAAATCAAAATATAAAATAAACATGTCAAGATAAGATTAAACTGCTGACTTGGCACGCTGACCAGTATCCGACTCCATGACATGCTAAAAAAATAAAAAGTCATAAAAAAAAAGATTGTAACCTGCCGAAGATGGACTGGGAGTCATCGAATACTGCATATCCGAAACATATATGCCTCGATTGGTTCAACAGAGCGTCGCTTTAACTGCCACCATCGACATCATCCACCACTACAACCTAACAATAGCAAAAAGTGTCTAGCTGATCGGAGGTGAGTGGATTAGGAAAGAAAGAAGAGGAAAAATGATTCAGTGTTGTATGCACAGAAGAGAAACACGTGTCCAAGCTGGGTGAGTAAGAGATGACCGATCACAAAGACTAATAATAGAAGCACACGTACCTGAAGATCAGCAATAAATTACAAAAACGCCATATAATACTGTTCAAATAAGGATGCATATTAATATAGTATAAAATATGTTGTATGTTGGTAAAATTTTGTTTTAACATGTTAGTAACAACTAAGATTTATCGAACTAAAATATAATTGCAGTTTTTTTAATTAAACTTAGGTACGTTTAAAGCCGGTGGTTCATGAAGTGAGCTTAAAACTTGAGCTTGAGCTCAACTCAGTTGGCTCGATGAAAAAGGATTGTTCAGGAATCGAGCTAAGGGCGAGCTCGGCTTAAATTTTGCTTAAATTTTAAAATGTGTCAGCTTGTTTGAAATTTTAAACTGAGCGGAAAACTTTAGCTTGAGCTCAGCTCAGTTGGCTCGGTGTAAAAGAAATGCCTTGGCTCAGTTTGGGTATGTTAGATTGTCTAGAGGAAAAAAAAAACGCTTTGATGTATAATGAACTTTATAATGATAGAGAATTGGGTTTTTAGGATTAAATATATAATACTCAAACTCGCTCCGGGTCAAATCGGCTAAAACTTTTAAGCAAACTGAAAACTTGAGCTCGAGCCTGGCACGGTTTGGCTCCGTTTAAAAAATGGCTTAGCTCGCTTAGCAAACTTAAGCTTAACCTGGCTTAGTTTCCGCAATCTAAAAAGATGTAATAAATTGGATTAAAGAGTAGATTATGTTAAAAGTTTGAAGCTAATTTTAACGAGTCAAATAAACGAGCTCCTTCTAAAAAGCTACTCAAGGATTCATAATATCCCATTGTGTCGAAAAACCCGTCAAATTTAAATCCCAATTTAATGATCCCAGCACATAATTAGAGCCCCAACCTGCAAAAACATATGCTGCACTTTGCAGCACAGCAAAAATCTCCAACAATAATCAAATTGCAAATTTATATAAAAAAAAAAAACAAAACAATGCAAAAACAAAATTCGTCGCCTGAGAGATTCGAACTCTCGCGGGGAAACCCCATGTACTTAGCAGGCACACGCCTTAACCACTCGGCCAAAGCGACGACATTGATAACGGTGTTGTATTTCCATATATAAACAGAATATTCCACATCTCCTTTCACGTTGCAATATCCAATAGGCCAATTCTTCCTTTCACGTAGCTATCGGCTAATGTATCGACTTTATAAACAAATGAATTCATCAACACGGGAGACCAGGTTTGGTGGGATTTTTAACAGTCTCAACTAGCAAAGGCAATATTGATCAAATAGCGCGTCTGTCAAAAAAAGTTGCAAATGAGCCGAGTTCGAGCAAATGTAAGCTCGATCCAACTTTGGATAAATTAATATAGTTTATATTTTTCAATCAAATATTAAAGTTCGTACCGTGCATACATTGAAGTCCCCCATCGAAGTGATTCCTATATTTGATGTCATTTATGCATTTCCTTAACATCTATTTGATCATTCTTTATATTGTTTACAACATCCGTACGAATAAAAAGTGTTCCAAATGTTAAAACAATAGATCGTTTAATTATAATATTAATTAGTTTTTAAAATCTTGTTAACTACAATGATTGTTTATAAAACAAATAATCTAGAAAAAAAATTGTTTATGGGTAATATTAGTTTTTAAGTTCAACCCGTGACCAATATCTATACATATAATAAACCAAAGCCATTTTAATAACATGGCACTCAAAGAGGCATTCTCTTTCTTGAGTGTGCCATGTGTCATCCTATGTGGCATTGAGATATTTCAGGAAAAAAATAATTTAAAAACAAAATTAGATTTTTCTCTCTTATGTTTTCTCCCATAACTTTTAATCGTTAATATCTTTTGTATAAGAGATTTTTTAAAGAAAAAAATTACACCAAATTAACGATCGTTTTATTATCTTTCCAACGAGTACCATAGTGCTATATATAAAAAACGGAGAAAAAAAAACCGACTATTTCTTTGTGGGGTTTTGTTGAGAGTTATACATTGTTTTAGGTTAGATATTAATATTAGAGTCATACATTGTTTAAGGTTAGACGTTAACATTGGAGATATATTTTTAATTGTTTTAGGTTAGCTGTTACCCGAAACTTTCATGCATGTAACTGTAAAGCGCATCATTCTATTTCATATGTAAAATTAATATGTCATATTAAATTTTTCAACCCCGGGACGTTCCCGGGGTATAATCTAGTATAAAATATTAAAATATGTGTATTGTGTAGTGCATTTTAATCATGTGGTCAATTTTCATATAATTTCCTTTCTATTTACCTTCATACGTCACTGTCTAGACTAGAAAATATCATCTCAACTAGGCGGCCAATTCTATAAATATTAGATATTTGACATGTTAATTAACAAGTGTCTATACTTAAACATCTTTAAAAAATTGTGAAGCTTTGTTCAAACATCTCCTCTAATTTAAAATAAAGCATATAAAGTTATATTCTTACAAGTTACAAATCAAAATAAGAACCATATATATATGGTCAATTCAAAGACTATGAATTACAATCCTAAAATTGATAGCTACAATCAAAGGGATAGGTGTAACCATCGTTATCATAGTAAACCAACTATGAATACATAAAACACTTTTTATTTTTGGAAAATAGATACCTTAATTAAGTAAGCATCTAGGTTAATAACAAATCAACCAACTAAAGCATAATCAAAATACAAAGCCAACACACAATTAGTATGCGTTCAAAGCTCACGTTACGAAAGAAAAACTACTTATATTACTTTGAATTTTAGTTATAATGATTATTATTAAGTTTTAATGTTAACGTTGATTTCGACAATCCTTTTACTCCCGAAAAAAGGTGATTTTTCAAAAGAGAGTTACTAAGACATGCCCAAACCGAGAAAATAAGTAAATTGAGCTGATATACATCAAACACCGAAAATTTAGTGATTCGTGAATTTTTGTTTACTTGAGTTCGTTACTCTCAACGTTCTTGAAATACCCTAAACCGCTCTTGTAAATCATGAAAAACTTATCAACACTTTTTGGAAAGCTTTAAGAGTTGAGACACTTATCAAATACTAAAAAGCTTTATCTAATAGATCATACTTTTATAGAAGAGGCCTCATCAATTTTCATATAAGATAAATATAAAATCAATAATAATAGTAGTTGTGTTGTTAGCATGGCCATTATGGGGGAACTTTATGGATCTAACGGACCATACTTTCGTTTAGAAAGTGATAATGTTGTACGTACGGCATCAATACTCATGCTAGAAAATGAAATATTAATACGATTAAAATACATGATATCATGTAGTATTTTTAATTTTATTTATAGGGTTAGGATCAAATACACAGTGAAAGAAAAATAAGAAGTCGTAAGAAGGGTATCAAACGGACTTCGATTGAATTCACTCAAGCGGCATTGAAACCGTCTCATCGAACCTTACGATGTTAGTTTTTATGTCTTCGTTTTTTGGGGTTTTAACTTGTGGTTTTTAGAATATATGTTATATTATTGTGTCTTTTATGTAGCACTTGTACTTTTCCTGTTAGCCCATAAGGATCGGACACCCATATGCCAGGACCATACAAGCCTGTTACATGAAATGCACCAAAACCAAAGCAAGCCACACCTGCAAGAAATAAATGTATTCCAAAGATCTTGGGCAAATCCAAAGAGGGTTTTCCTGTACGTTCATCACAAAATATTTCTAGACATATTCCAGAAATACAGAAACAAAGAAATTCCACGGTCGAACTACCAAAATAGAATGAGCTAGAATAAAGGATTCTTTTTTTTTTTTTTTTGAAAGCTAGGACTTGGGGGTTCTTATAGATCTAATTCTTCTTATAGATCTAATTCATTGAAATTCCATCCAATAAAACGGAAGAATTATAAATCTCTAAAATAATAGATAGAAATACCGCAAATAGAGCCATTGCGACGCCCATCAAAGGGGTCGTTCCCCACCCAGGAGCTACTTTACCATATTCAGAATTCAAGGGTTTTAATAAACTCCCTACAGTAGTTCGTCTTGGACCAGATTTAGAACCGTTCTCAACAGTTTTCACCATTGTGTCATGTTTTCAATTTATTATGTCTTTTCTTCAGCATTGTGTTATGTTTTTCAGTACTTTGTTATATTTTATGGCTTATTGTGTCATATTTCATGATCTATTGTGTTTTTCTATCCTTCTCACTCTTCTTGTTTTTGTTACACTATGTAGAATAACTTGACCCTTTATATTCTTTCGTATGATCGATCATTACTTTGTTTGTTTGTTTTGGATAACGACCAATGCTTTGTTGCCCAAACAAGACCATTACTTCGTGCTTTATCATTTGTGGAGTGGAAGAAACCGATGGTCTTTATTTGATTATATCGTTTTCATATTATCCACGTGTCATACTTTCTTTATGGATTACACGATATTTCCATGACACGACCTTGTCAAGTTCAAGAAGGCAAGTCAAAGTGGACGGCTTTTGTAGTTTGTACTCCACAATCATGCATATGATATCCTTGATTTGATAACTTCTCTTTTGTTTATTTTTTTATTTAAAATATAATATGATAAACATGTTTATACACAATAATAATATAATATTATATGTAAAGACTATTTTTAAAATATCTTTTATGTAATACAACATAAGAAGTTCATGCGAATAGCTAATTCTAGAATTGAGGCTCTATTTGAAAAAAGAAAATATTTGTTTGTTTATGATTAAAACACAAGAGAATAAGATAACATAAATTTTCTCATACAATATATAAACCCTTCTAAGCTCTAAGTATGTGGAGTGCTCTCCTTTTCAAAATTGGAAAATTAAGCTGATATATCCTAAATCACATATTCACATTCAATATAATTTATAAATCAAAAAGAAAAAAAAAATACAAACAATGATGAATGGCTTAAAGTACTTATCACAATAAAAATAGATTGAAAGGACCACGGATTGCTTAATCATATTCAAATAATCGGAAAATGATGTACGAATTAAATATATACTAAAAAAAATATAGGATTTCAATCTTCTAACTCTCTCTTTTTTTTTTTTTTAATATCCAAGAGCACTTGTATTGTATTGTATTAACGTACATTACGTTAATGGGACGTGGTTACTTTATGTATAACATATAAAGTCATTTATATTTTTACAGAAAATGTTTTTCTTTCCGGGCCATAAGTATTACATCATTTACTTCACATGCCATTTTTATGATGTGTAAGTTTCAACCGGCACGTATTATCTTAAAAGTATTTGTTGATAATATTTAAATATTAACTTGACCTTATGGCAGATTGAGTCAATTAACTTGTACAATTTTTTAAAGTTATATATATATGGCGACATGTTTCAACTCATCAAAACCTTCTTATATAAGCCCCCCTTTGCAGTCCGTTTAATCTAATTTTCCATTTGGTCTCTCTCTCTCACACACACACACACATATAAACAATCATAATACAAGTTTTTGGTAACATGGCATTGGAGGATATTATTTCCATTGACACTCTTATAAAGATTGGTTTGTTCATACTTGTTCAACTTCTTGTTTATCTTATTCTATCAAGTTCTTCCAATATCTTCTCAAAGACTGCCCCTAGTCTCCGGGCAACAAGCTTTAGAAGGGCTCGCTCGATTAGTATTCGCCAAATGATGGCTGCCCTCTCTGACCTGCCCATCGGCGGTGAGACATCTCCATCCAACAAAGGTTCGAGGTCTTTTACAAGACAAGACTCCGTTACCACCCATGATCATTCTCCTTAGATTTTTATCAAGATTTTGATCATGATTTGTTTGTATTGTGAATATTAGATATGTGGGTTGATGATTTTTTTTGTATGTATTTTTTTTTTTTGGTTTTTTGTTGATTTATGTGTGAATAATATGGATGATTGATTATTAGTTGTGATTAGATTCAATATGAACATAAAAGGTTTGACTATTTATTTGATTAAACATATCATGTAATGCAATTGAATGCTTTAGAGTTGTAATATTAAGGTGAAGAGGCTAACATGCATTATTTAATTGGTAATAATATTTTTTAATTTATATGTTTTTGAATATTTTGGTCAATGCTTAACAAGTCAACAACTAGGTTTGTTTACCTTTTGTTTCTCCTAACCTTGTGGACCACTTCCATAATGAAGGCCAACTTGATTGATATAGAAATTTGGAAGCAGTTGAATTGGTTGATGAAAAATTTTCTATTTTATTGATATTATAAAGGCGAACTATATAAGGATAACGAGTAGACGGGTAATAAGCCACGACGCCACTCCTTTCTATTGAGAATTACAACTAGCTTTATCTAGCTTTCTATGAATATCTTTCAACATAGTTTAAAGATTCTAACAAGTTTCACCACCTCACGCCTATTGACCTCACGCCATCGATCCATCTTGATGCCTGCCTCGCCAATAGACTTCGCTACTTCCTACCGATATCCTTATCATGCATGGCTAGTTCATACGAAGTTTTTTGTTTAGGTTGCATTTGTTCTAATCGCTATATCCTAATCTTTGAAAATGGGACCTTAAATATTGAGAATATATATATGTAGAATGTGAACTGCCATCTATAACTAAGTACTTGGAGCTATCAATGGAGGATTTGTTTATTGTCATTCTAATATATAAACTTTACCAACATTAGTGGAAGATCGATAAAGACAGATGAAAAGTAAAGTAAATTAGAATGAATTATCATTGTCAAATCTTGATCCTCAAACAATATGAGTTAAAGTTTAAAGGATGATCCATTTACAAAGAATATTTGTGAATCAATTGTCACACGCATTGACTAACCCACATAGAGTGGGTAACGTCACTTATAACGATGCTAGAGTGTTCTTAACAATAACACTTGTCTGTCACGTTTGAAGCATGGTAGATAATGGGTTCCAAGGACAAAAATTCATGCAAAAAATTAAAAAATAATGATGATGAAATAGTAAATGATCTTTTTGAAAAAACACTAGATATGATACTACTGCTAAATAACTAAAGAGTTAAGTGTCATTTTTGTCCCTGTGGTTTGTTAAGAAATGCTACATTCATCCAAAAATAAAAATCATGTCATTTTCGTCCCATAAGTTCCTACGCATTTCCAACGAACATCTACTCCGACAGATTTCTCGTGAAGTTCAAAATGCGTCGACGGATTTCCCACAAAAACATTATTTTTGTTTTTTTCTATCTCTTATTTGATTGATGGTAACAAATAGGGGTGTAAACGAGCCGAGCCCGGGCTCGAGCTCGGGGACGAAATTGTCATTTAAAAAAATACAAAGAGAAAATTTTAAAATTTGGACCGATTATGTAGCGGGTCAAACCCAACCCGTTGGGCAAAACTATCCAGACCACTAATTTTATATCGGAGCATGTTTCGAGCCTGGAGAGAAAGAAACAAACACAGAAAATGGCAATCGTCCCTCTCTGCTATAGTGCACCACCTGCAGTTCATTTTAGCAAACTAGGGTTTCATCAATATCCAATTTGTCGACCTGATTCTTCATCAATCAATCTCCACCGTATTTCAACTTCAACTTTCAGGTTCAATATCATCATTCATGAATGCTACTTTCTTTAATGCTGATAATTCACATGATTGCTCATATGTTTTTAGGGTTTCTTGTTTAAGTAGGATTTGGGTGTATGAAAGTCTAGATTTTGTATTAGAATTGGAGAATTTAAACTGTTTTTGGTGTTTGGGTGTTTTGATTTTGTTTGGAAAATTGAACTGTAGTTTCAAATTAAGCTTGAAACAATAAATTTCATGTATATTCCTTGATTAGGGTTCATTTCATGGGGTTAAAGTTTAACTTTGTGAGTGGTTTAATTCACTACGATAGGAGCTCGATTTAGGGGCTGTTGGGCAACCTCTGCGCCAGTAAGTGCTAAGCCACTAAGAGGTCTGAGTAAGAGAATCTGAACCAGTAAGAGGCCTGACTTGGTTCAGCCTAAGTAGTTGGTGGTGTAGGAGGTTCAAGTGGTGCGTGAGTGGCAGGCGAAGGGTTATGAACATAGGTGAACCGTGAATGCATAAAGGGGTAAAAATTTTCATTGAACATCATTTTAGAACTTAATGGGTAAGATGTTTAATGATTTATTTAGAGGTGTCATGTTAGTTGACCAAACACACTTAATGCTTACTGATTTAGAGGTTGCCTTTTAATGGAATTATTAAGAGGCTACCAAACAGCCCGTTTATTGTATTGATGGTCAAGTTTCATTTCTTTGTTAACAGGATATTAGTTTTCTTGGGAAAATATCTCAATTTTTTTACAACTATTTAATCCTTCTGAAAAATTAAGTCATATAAGCATCTTAATTTGGTTTTTGAACTGATATAACCTTTCATAGATTGATTTATTGTGTGAAATGATGCTAACAATAAAAAATGACTAAACTGTTCTTAACTTGGTAGATGTGCTAAAATGTAATGTAGTCGAACGTTTTGTAATCTACTTACGACTTTAGGACAAGGTGTTTTTTCAGTTGTGAATGTGAGGACCCCTTAAATGGTAAACTTGAGATCCCAACCATACTCTGCTAACCAATGGGATCCGGTAAATCATAGTTTGTGCTAGATAGCTGCCTTCACGGGGGTTAAAGGGCTCTATGACATGTCTGGCATCGATTAGTTTGTGTATAGTTGTATATAACCATCGTTTCATTTTTGGCCGAGACTTTCAACATATTTGACCCATAAATTTTTAGCTAAGTTTTTAACTTGCGTTCTATTGACCCATTTGAGAAAAAAAGATAACCCACACCGGCCCACTTTCAGGCAAATGGGTTGAAATGGGCACATCACATTCTACTTGTCTGTGATTTATGTTGGATTTTCACAAGATTCTTTTTGCTTGACCACCCAATGTTTTTCATCCACTTGACCAGGTTCAAGAATGCTCCTGGACCGTTGATAGGCAAGAGGTTGCCTTCGTTACATGCAACAAACAAGCCATCAACAGATTCTAATGAAGCAATCACAAATGGTGATACAAGCACTGCCCAAGGACCTCCTTTTCTCACCATATTAGCTGGAATTGTCGTCTTCGCCCTTGTGATCTGGGTCATTGGATCCCTCGTGTCGTGGCTAATTGGTCTTTTGGGTTTAATTTTCTCTAAATAAGAGGTTATGATTCTGTTGTATTTGTTTGGGAAATGTTTATCTGGACATTTTCATCAGCATTCGTAATTAAACTCCAGTTTGTAACTTGACCCATTGTGCAAGTTGTTATCGACACAATTAGAGGCGGCAAACTGTGCTACGTGGGCGGGTTGAGTAGTGGGTATTCTTTGTGTAATGTCGAGTTAGACCCGCACTTGGACTATTTTAGTATATTGATCCCCAGACTTTCTGAGCTTTTTTGAGAAGTGTTAAAACCCCATTTAGACAACGTTACACGAGTATTAATTAGTTATATGTGCTTTTTAAAAATATCTAGAATTTAGAGGAATTAAAAAATGTAATAAGATAATGGAGTGAAATTCACATTACCTTATTAACATAGTGGTTTGTATCTATTAAATGATTTGAGATACATATGATGAAAAAATGGCAGATTTATTCTTCAAAGTTAGAAAATATATAACTTGATTATTATTTACTGATTACTCTATAAGTTTCTTCACTTTTCTATCAAAGTTGTTTAAACTATTTTCAACTGTAAAAATCACTAAAGTTCCAATAGAATTAGATATAAAACTTGCTTACTAGTTGATTATTCTTTTCAAGTTTAACATAAAGGAAGGAAGATATATTATGAAGAAAAAAAAGGTAATTAAATAATAGGAATACATATTATGAAGAACAGAAAGTTAAATAAATAGTAATCAAGTTTTAGACACATTTAGGTATGTTATTTATGGTGTATTGAATTTAAATAATCTTAACCATCAGCAATTGGTCGTCATTAGTCCCAACTAACAAAATATGTGTTGGCGGTCCCACATTTTAACATATTGGTCAACAACGAACTATGACTAACAGAATACTAACAAGTTATATAAATGGAACAGGTTATTTTTAGTCATAGTCCGTTGGGATTATTTAAATCCAATACAACCATAAAAAAATACCTAAATGTGTATAAAATTACTCAAATGCATACACGACAAAAATACTGTACGCCAATAATTGATATATCATTTACGCACATATTTAAAAAAAATTAACAAAATTATCATCAGATATAAAAATTGGGTAAACGAGTACACTTTACTAGGCATTCAATCCGATGAACGAGTGAATCACCAGATCCCAAACATGACTCATACCCTAAAAAAAAAAAAAAAAAAACTAATCTTAAATCTGATCTCATGCCCGGTTACCTAAACCGTCACAAATGTGTCAGATTTCGAGTGTGATTGCTGGTTGAAGAAATCAAAACAGAAATCATCGAAAGAAAAATAATGGGGGAAGAAACGAATCCTTCATCATCATCATCATCATCATCATCATCATCAACACTACCAGACACTCAGCTCTTCGGTCTCCTCTCTAATCTTCTCCAACAGGTAATTATTAATCCACTCTTTTCATCAACCTATCTCAACATCTGCTTATAATTTTAATTAATTGATTACTTTTCTTGATTTCATGGGTATCTTTTAAATCCATTTATATCTTTGATCTGGGTATTGCTATTTGCTCTTGACGGAAGATTTTCTCTCTCTATATGTATGATAGATAATCTTTGGATTCCAATTGTCAACAACAAAAAAGTTGTTATATTTAAGGTTCATAGTTTAAAATTGAAAGGTAATTGTCTTATTATGGTTTCAATATGTGCATATATGCGGTTTGGTTTTAGTGCAAGCAGCATATTATTGCATTGTAACTTGTAAGCAAGATTAGTTGTGATTCCGTGATTTGTAACAGGGGGAGGGGTGCCACCCCGAACTACCCTGATTTCCACCAATCCTGCACTGCCACCTCACTCCACTGATTCACTACCCTGAACCCACTACCCGCGACACCAGCAGCTGTATTGCCGTGGGGTGCCCGGATGCTTCACGGGTGACGCCCGATCCCCCTAAGACTCTGCACTCTTTAGTATCTTTTACACAACAAATGTTTATTTGTGTTGCATCTAATCATGTTAGCTCCACTTAGGTGAGTTCATTGCATCATCTTATCCATGGTTTAAAAAAACAGGTGAGGCGTACGCCTCAAGGCGAAACTCTAAGAAAACGAGTCTGAGGCGCGCCTCATGGGGTTCATATTGTACATACGCCTCTAAGGGCTGGGGCGCTAAGAAATTGTGCGCCTCAGGTGCGCCTCGGGTGGTTTAGGGTGTTTTTGATGTGCTTTTTTGGTGTTTTAGACTTTTTGGGTCAATTATTTTATGATGTGTGTTTTTGATGTTTTAGACTATTCTAGGTCAAGTATTTTATTTTTTACAAACACATAATTTTATATTTATTTTTTGACTGCACCTCGACCTTACGCATCAGTTCGCCTCATGAGGCGAAGGGAAAACGCCTCGAGGCTCGTTTTCGTTCTTTTATACTTTGATCTTATCCTTTCTCATTCCTGACCCTTTCAATTTCGTTTTCTGTTTGGGATCATGGTTTGTTGCAGGTTTAAGGTTTTCGGTTTGGGAGGATTTTTTAAGGTTTTGAATTTTAGAGACGCCTTGCCTTAGTGTTGTGTTGGCTTATAGAGATTTTTAGGGTGTGTATAGGGACCTTGGTTTAAAAAAGCGTGAGGCGCTCCCAGGTGTAACGGTTCAAAAAGCCGAGGCGTGAGGCAAGAGCTTCACGTATGTGAGGCACCCAAGGTAAAAAAAAATTAAAAAATATTTAAACACTTCATTAAAACATACATTTAAGCCAAAACACACTTAAAAATCTTTAAAAAAGAACTCTGATATTGACTTTTGGCCCAAATAAACCCTAATTGTGACCGAGGCAGCGCCTCATGCCTTAGGCGCGCCTCAAAGCGCCTCATGTAGATGAGTGCCTTAGGAAAAAAAAGCGTTTTTTTCCAAGCACCTCGCATCTGAGGCGTGCTTTTTTAAACCAAGATAGGGACTATCATGGGGGTTAGTGCTTACTTTTTTGTTTCTTTGCTCTTTATTAGTTGGCTGTAGCTACTGTAGTTTACTTATCGCTGCATGTTAGTGGTAGTTTACAACTATTCTTATTAGTACTTTTTTATGGTTGTTTGCTCCGAGTCTCGTAGCTGTATTTTATATTTACCTTAGGATAGAGGTAAGGTTGTTTGCTCTGAGTCTCTAACAGGGTGAAAAAAAAAATGAAAAACGAAATAAAATGTTATCTTAGTGCATCCTAGGAAGACTTTATTATGGGTGTATAAAGTGGATGTTGAGATCCCACAGCCCACACGATGAATTTCTTAAGTCCTAACCGAAAACGTTATGTTGTTTACTTATCTGAGGGTGTTCGTTCTTTATTCTTTTTTCTTGAATTTTTTAGGTGGAATCTTTAAGTAATCAAGAAGAAGTCGAATTGCGTGCAAAGATTGAAGCACTTGGGTTAGAAGTTACCAAGGTTCCTTCAAAGTCTACACAAAATCTTGATGAGGTACATGATTTTTATCCTTTTTTTTTTTTGAAAAACATGAAGTAATCTCAAACTCTTGTTTAGCTGTTTCTAAATTTGTTCAACTTTGTACCCGAACGTCTTTTACCTGATACCTATTGTAGTAATAGCAGACTTTAAAATTCACTTTTGATATACACAGATTTTTTTGTTTAACATTTACATAGTTCTAGTTATCATTTAATGTAAATGGGTCAAAATTGCCTACTTTTCAGCCCATCTGTTTTGCTATCTGTACTCACGGCTAAACATCGTCTTTGATCTTGGTTACTTGTTAGTTGGAGATAGCTGCTGAGCTGGACAAATTATCTGCCAAGCTGGCACATGTGGATGAGATGATATCTTCAGCTGATGTGGAGGTGAAGTCCCTGTTGAGTGATACTGCTGATGTTTGGATGCCAGTTATCACTGCCAATTCTGATGAAAGGCGTAGCTTTACAGCAACGCTTGACGACGAGCCTCCGAAGAGAACTATCTAAATCCAAACTCCGACTATCTAAACATACGCGAGTTGGCTGCATATCAACGTTTGAAGGTGAAAGTTATCGACCCAAGACTTTTCAGTCATGCAATGGTTATTGTTAGGACACCAAATTTGTTCTTGAGACATTTCATAATATTTTTGAACAAATAAATATATACTTGGATGAAATAATTAATTTGTTCAATGTTCTTAATGTTGAAAGGTTGTACAAATAAACATATACTTAGATGCAATGTGACATTTTGTTGCAATGTTACTTTGGGTGCGGAAATGATGTGGCTCCCAACCAGGGCGTGGAGCAACGGACACCACGCCCCTATGGTGTGGACCACGCCTGTGGTGGGTAGGCACAAAGATCTCCACGGGAGTGGAAATATGGCCCGGAGAAGGTGATTGGTTAAAGAAACAAGCGACCTTGGAGGTGACACGTGGCCCTTTACATGAGAGTGGAAAGTGGAACACCATGCCCTCAATGACAGTGGCGAAGCTTGAACTTTTGAATCGTGCGGACCTAAAGTAACGAGACTCAATTTTTTTTTTCAAATCCATGGGGGCGGACTAAAAAAATACAATATTTTTGGATCAAACCGGGCACTGGCGAAGCTTAGTTGGGGCGGGGAGGGGCGGCCGACCCCCCCCCCCCCCCCCGGATTTTCGCGCAGAAGTTCCGATTATATAGTAGCCGTATAGAAAATTTTGAAAATATAGGGTTTCGACCCCCGAAACTAGTGACTTCCGAACCCCCGAACCTTCGGGTCAAGCTTCGCCACTAAAACCGGGGCACCCCTGGCCCTCACTAACCTTTGCCCTTGCTCAATGGCTCCATACGTGCAACACGGCGTGTGGGAATGATGTGACACTTACGTAACATTTTTCACACTCCAACACCCGATAGCCTTATATATATTTTTATATATACAAGTGTGTAATTGTATAATACTATAATCTGTAAGATAATATTCCTTTGTGATTTTACAAGTTCTTGTTTGACTTTTGCACTATAAGAAACATGGCGACACCGGTGGAGGTGAGGTTAACAAAGTCTTCGACGACTTTACACCAAATCTTTATTGATTGATATCATGGGCTTATTTATAACTTATAACTTGTGATCACAATATCTCAACTTAACAAACTATGGAACGCTACAAGCACTTTAGCCACCCACACACTCTTTCCTTCCACAAAAGCTTGGAAGCTGCACAACTCACTTGTACCGGCTGCAACATGCCTTGTACCGGCACGCCCGTCTACTCGTGTCGCGCATGTAAATTCTTCCTTCACGACCGATGCTTCAACGCATCACGATCACTGACCCATCCGTCACACCCCGATCACCCCCTCTCGCTATTCCCAACCCCAACATACACATCGGGCACTTTCGTTTGTAACACATGTAACAAAACCGGTTCGGGCTTTTGCTTTTGTTGTTCCAATTGTGAATTTGATCTCCACATCCATTGTGCTTACGATACCTTAAACCCTAAACCCTCGAACCCTCCAGCTAATCAGATTAAACTTAAATCACACCCAAACCACCCATTAAAACATTTCCACAAGCCACCTCCCGCTAGTGGCACACGTACATGTGATGTGTGTGGCACTGGCTGTGATCCCAACGGTGCATTGTACCGTTGTGATATTTGTGACTATGATGCACACGTGACATGCACTACTTTACCAGAAAGTGTGCGTCGCGAAGACCACCCTCACGCGCTTTCATTACTTCATGTGAATCCATACCCGTCGTTTGAATGTGACGTTTGTAGAGGTGCGATCGCACAAAGCAACTGCATGTACCATTGTTCTTCTGATTGTAACTATGGTATGCATGTTAAGTGTGTACCAGCCAAGGTGTCGGAGCAAGCACCGATGAACGAAATGACGTTTCAGTTGGAAATGTTCAAACTACAAAACCAGATGAAAGTGCATCAAATGGCAGTTGACACCATGCTACTAGGTGGTCATGGTCTCCATCGTAATCGATACTATCGATACTAATGGCTATATCGTTATCGAATTCAAAATGTACGTCGAATTTGTGTGTTGTTTCCTTTTGTTTGTCTACATTTAATCGTGTTACATTGTGGTGTATTGATAATTTGTTTCCTAGCTTAATGGTTGATGAAGTATGTTGGTTTGAATTACTACATTGAATAATGAATGTTGGTGTTTTGTTTATGAAGTGTCTTTGGATCTATTAATGACTTGAAACTGCACTTACAATAAGTGCCCTTGCTACTACCATCGTCAACGCACCCCTTGTCGTAGCGATTGCCTAACGCACCTCTTGTTGTAGTGATTGCCGCTGCCACCACCACCACCACATGCCGCTGGAAAAAAACGTCAAGAGTTATGTTTATAATATTTTATTATGTTACATAATAACATAATGAAATGTAGAAGTTCTTTACTTTTAAAATTTAAATTAAATAGAAACTATATTTAAGATAGCACAGGTGGGCCAAAGACGGCCACCACCATCGTTGCCATGAACCACCCGCCTAGAACAAAGAGCAGACACCAACGCAACCATGGCCACCACCCATGGTGGGTTGGAAAAGAAACGCCTATGTGGCTTGGGTGCTATGTAGTTAATGCGGAAAAATATCGGATATCGGTCAATGACCGATATTTGGGATATCGGTTTTCACAGTGAGATATCGGTGGGATATCGGTAATTTCATATTATAATATTTATATATATGTGTGTGTATGTAATGTAAAACACTAAATCCAACATAATATTAATAGCAAATTTGAAGTACTTAACTATTTAATTTGGTATTTAATAAGGCTAGCTTTTAACAATTGACATTTTGGGCTTTATTTATTTGATTGCGCCAAAAAAAAACATAAAACGATATATCGGGGTAAAAACCGATATTTTAAGCAAGATATCACCGATATATCAGTGAATATCACCGATATTTACCGATATTCTCGCTACCGATATTTTCAACCGATATTCAAACCGATATTCTTTACAGCCACCAAGAACCGATATATCAACGAGATATCGGCCGATTTAACTACACAGCTTGGGTGATGAAGAGAGAACCTCCCAAATAGGCTAATCACACAACTCAATAACAGTTCATTCGAATTGTTATATCAATAGTATAGGCGGTGTAAATGACAGGACCCCACTGCCACCTAGGGTTCTAGATCTAAATCCTACAACGATGGGCGACCAAGAATAAGCCATTACGCGAACAACCGCCGAATTCATCCTTTTTAGGCAACACCATCGCAAACAATCTGCCACAACGATGCCGGAATCGTCGAGAACAACCAGTGGCAACGGCATAATAGCCTTGTCTCGTCATCAGAAAACGACCCACAACATCAACGACCAGAACCCCACAACATCGAAGACAACAACCCCACAACATAGATTGGTGGAGATCATCTTCATCATACTCAATCATCATACTCCGTAAATCCCGCCAATAACAAGGCTAAGGTACGGTCTGAGGAGAGTAAGATGTAGACAACCTTACTTCTACTAGATGAAGAAGTCAAGCTCGAGTTTAGCGATATCAAGATCGGCTCGACTCATCTATACCCGTACAAATGAATCATTTCAGTCGAGTATGTGACTGGAATAAGGAAAAACTAGATTACCCGTTTGCCCTGCAGAATATTAGCTTAGAAAAACAGTCAGAAGTATCATGCACTCTTTTAATTAAAACCTCACTAATTCTGTAAAACAAACACAAAACTAGTCGTTCCTAAAGCAGACAACACACACACAAAGTTCAACACGCGTGAACTTGGGAAAAGTTCACATATTAAGCTTCTAGTTCTATCGTAACAGACCATCTATCCACATCCATCTGACTAACAATCCACTCGTTTTCATTATTTTCCTTCGTCTGGTCCACCGGCTGCAGCACCATGACCCTCTTTACCAGAACCACTACCGTCAGCGCCACCACCATCTTGCATACTACCTCTCCAGATATCACCAGCGGCTGAGCTTGGCGGCACACTGCTTGGTCCACTTGGCCCACCAGGCCTAACACCCATCTGAGGTTGCATAACTTGTGGGCTGTTAAACGGCATTGCTGGCATTTGTTGTGGAAAGCTAGGAGATTGTTGAGCCATGACAGCTGCTTGAGGATGCTGCATGAAAAATCCTCCTTGTTGTGGGATACCCGCGTGTGCAAGTGGGCCCATCTGTATTGTATAAGAAGATTCATAGCCGCAAATCCAAACATACTTTTTATACAAATATAAAGATTATGGAGTAATAGAAAGGGACCTGAGATGAAATTGTCGGTGCTGGTGATGGTGTTGGTGGTTGAGCATCAGCAATGGCTGCTAGATACATCAAATTCTTCTGAAGTAGCGCCTGATACCTATAACATACAACCAGTTTTATTTTAGAAGTGTTGATAAACATGAACACCGAAATTTAATATTTAGTGTGATTGTAGGGTTGGATACTCACTGCGCACATTCAGCAAGCTTTCCAAGGTTTTGGTTGGTCATTATTGCTAATATTAATTGCTTGTTCTCGTCAAGGAACTGTAAAAACATATGCACGACAGCATTCATGTATCATCATTGATCGTATAACATTTAAGAAAGGATAACTGGTAAGAAAGATTGAACATGATGTCATGGTGATCACACATATGATGTTTAATTTTGCATCAGAATTATTTCGCACAAAACACAACCCAAACCGACCCATTCACAGGCAAAGGGGTCAAAATTTGCCACCTTTATATTCAAGCTCATCTGTCATTTGTTGGCTTTGGTTACACAAATACGTAACGGGTTAATAGTCACTTCATAAGACAACTTTCTTCACACTAACAAAGGCATGCTTGTATATTTTCTATTTCTTATTAGTAAACTGAAATACAAGTGATGGCCTCCTATTACCTTATATACAATGATAAGACATAGTAGTGACCAACTATAAGAGCAATAGAGCAACTCCAATGCTAAGGGTGGGCTTGGTTTCGGACCCACCATCTTAGCACGCCACATCATTCCAGACCTCTACCTAAAAAGATTATCTCTTTCCTCTAACAATAAACCAATCCAAACCTCCACCTCACACCCCACTCCTCACTCAAAATTTAAAAGAACGGAAATGATCCTCAAGGCGAACTGAGGCGGCATCAAAAAATAAATATAAAAATTATATATCTTATAGAAAAATTAAACAATTGACTCGGAAAAGTCTAAAACATCAAAAACACACTTGAAAAATAAAATAACTGACCCCAAAATTCAGATAGAAAAACAACACCCTAAACCGCTGAGGCGCACTTGGCGCACACATTTTCTTAACGGCTCAGCCCTTAGAGGAATATGCACAAACTGAACCCACCTCAGACTCGCTTACTTAGCACCCCACCCATAGTTGTTAGTAGCGACCATAGCGCCCGCTATAGCGAATAGCATAGCATAGGGCTCATGTGTCGCTATATGGTTGATAGCGACAAATAGCGAGATTTTTCTATTTTTAGTAAAAAAAATTCTTTTTTTGGTAAAATATACATATAAAACATTTCTAAAAAGTTCTTCTAGCGTATCGCTAAGCATGAAATAGCGCCCGCTATTTCATCGCTATCGCTATGTAGCATATTGGTAGCTTGTCGCTATCGTCCGCTATTCGCTATTAACAACTATGACCCCACCTCAGGAATATGCGCACGCCTCAAATGTTTTTTTAAACCATGACCCCACTTTTATATAAAAAATATCTATTATAAAATAATGTTAGTGTGTGTGGTCCCCACACATTGGTCCGGTTTGTTTCCGCTTGAGCGAACCAGACCTTGCCTCGCCATCTCCACCTACACATACACATACATAGGTCTGAAAGTGAGGTTTGGACTCTGGACATGGTCTAAGTAAAAATCTCATCTTGGAGATGCTCTAACAGCTAATCCTAACCAACTCTAACAGAAAACAGAAAGCATAATAAACACACTTAACAGTCATCTTCTCCTCAATAATTCACCTAACAACTTTATAATTGACACCTTATCATAATATATCTTCTTCAAATTCATCACTCACAATTCATTTTTATCTTTAATAATAAACTAATTCATGTTTCATTAACTAACATTAGGGCTCACACAATCTTCAACAACCAAATACACTAATTCCACTAGCAATCATCAAAAAAAAAAAAAAAATCCTAACTTTCCTAAACAACTAAATCAAATATTAAATCCCAACTAGCACCCATATAAAATAACAAAAAGAATAAGGGGAAATAATAAAAATAAAAATAAAAATAAAAAAGGAACCTTTTGGATCTGATCGGTGGTGATATTAGTAGGAGGAAAGGAAGAAGACATCATGGGATTGGGCATCATCGGCTGCTTCATTTTTTATTCTTTCAAAAATCAATATACTCTTTTCTTCAATTATAATTATTATTATTTATTTATTTGTCGATCAAGAAGAAACCTAAACTGTTGATATTTGAATGGATATATGAACGGAACTGTAACGGAGTTAGGTGATCTCTCAAGTCTCAACGTTGAAAACTGACTCCCTTCTTTTAAGGGTATTTTCGGTAAACTACTCCAACTATGTTTTTTTATATTGAAAAGGAAGGGCATCTGGGTAAACATACTGCAATATTTTTATTTTTTATTTTTTTAATTAGAAAAACAAAAATTTGTATACAGAGTGAGAGAAAGGGAGTGGATTTACAATAACATGTTACTATCCATGTTGGTTAACATGGGGCTAGCCACTTCACCCACTTGGTAGACTTGATAGATGCCAATCCGTCTTAGATTTGTAGTGGTGAGTGAAAATTTTCAGGCACTATGAGGCATTAAACGACACGTGACATAGAGGTGATCAAATCGGTTTTTTTTGCCAAACCGGTTTCTGTTCCAAACCGGTTCGTTGCAGTACCGGTTCCTGGCCGAACCGGTTTCGGTTCCGAACCGATTCGGTTTTGGACCGGTTTTGTCGATTCGTAAGACTGGTTTCGGAGACCGGTTTCGGTTTTTCACATTTTTTTAAAAAAGGCAACACAAAATTATTTGTTTACATAAAGCTCAACTTTTATTGATTTTTATAATTTTTTTAAGGTGTATGGGTATATATTTGTATGTGTGGAAACTTTTTTGTATAATTTTATTATATATAAATTTTTTTAATATAAAATTCAGTTTTTTCATTAAAAAATACCGGTTTTTCTTACCGGTTCCAAACCGGTTTTTTGGAACTGGTTCCCAAACCAGTTTGAGTTAAAAACTGTTCGGTTCGATTTTTCTCGTGGAGATGGGGAACCAATCCTATAACCGCCGGTTGTTGTAGAAACCGGGCCGATTCTTGTAGAAAGCGGTTTTTTTAAGAAGCGGTTCGGTTCGGTTTTTCAGGTCCCGTTCCCAAACCGGTTTTTTGACATATAGGTTTCACATGGGGCTTGAAATAAAAAAGGAATGTAGTGGTTGAGTGAAAAATTTGAAGCCCCCCCTCTCTCTCTCTAAACCCCTCACCACTCTCTCTCTCTCTCTATAGACTTAACCGTTGTAAAAGAAGCAAATTCATTGGCCCTCCTTACTTTTTCACGACGTGGAAATTTTCCAACCCACCAAAAAACGCCTAAAAAAAGGCCCACAGGGGCGGTGTATGAATTGGATGGGGGCATGGATTTGGGGCAAAAACGCCTATTCCCGTCTCCACTACATATGGTCTTAAGAAAAACTCTCAAGTTTATACTCGAAGAACGAGTAATTTAGAATTTAAAGCAAGTAAACATTACTCATTCAAAAAAAATGTATACATGTTTGTAGTTGCAATAGGGTTTGTGCTCTGTTGGTAAAAGGCGAGGTCCCTTCAACACCTAAGTTTAAATGTCTTGGATTCAAGTCGTCCAAAAATAAAAAAATTTGTTGGTATAAAAAACATAATCCGTGTTTATGGATTGGTAGGTTAAACACCGGACATGAACCTAGAAATTTCACATAAATCCAAAATTTTAATACGATTTTGAAAAGCATGACAGTCACGTACTCAAACATGATGAGTTTTCATTTCACTCCTTTTGCATATAAATGTTATAAAATTCCAATTTACAACAAACAATACATTATATATAATTTTTTATGTTTAAACCATAAACCTTTATGATTATTTCTCTTTTATATTTTTATATGTTGATATAAAATACTAAATCTATACAACTTATAACTGGAATACAATTTTGCAAAAAAATAAGTATAAAATTAAACAGCTTAGACTGAGAAGTCGGTAGGTTAAACCAAACACAACCTGTTAAACTAAACGTGTCAGCAGGATTGACCAAGAACTAACTCAAACCTGTTGAGACTGAACCCGATTGGCGAATTTCAAATTAGGTACATTTAGTGTTTTTGTATCATGTTAGAATTCCTCTAGAATCATATGTCATATTTAGTTTAAAATAACATGTACATTTGTATATGTGTTATTCACAATTCTTTATTTAAAATCGGTATTCTTTTTAACATCGGCCTCCTAACATAACTATATTTGTAATTCATGTTTACTTATGGCTGATAATTTTAGACACATACACGACACGAAACTACATGATTTTAACAGGTTTCGTGTATGACCTTAAGTCATTAACATGTTTCGTGTCCTAAACAGGTAGACACGAATAGACCTTTTAATTTTCATGTCTAAACAGGTTAGATACATGTTTACCTGTTAAGTACTCATTAGTACATGATAAGATTTTTTATTAAATAAAAATAGCCACCTCTCACGTATATGTCAGACTCAGAATACTCTACACCTCCATCCACCGTCTAAGACCATCCCTAAATCCCGCAGCTTCGTGTCTTATAGTTATTGAGTTTCTAAATAGGTTCGTGTACGTGTTTGATATTTATAGTGTTTCTAAACAAACTAAATTTTAAGTTTTGTCATTTACGTTTATATCATATTTCAAAGCATGTCCTTTACGTTTAAAACTAATGAGTTATGTGCTTTATGTTTCAAATCTAGCACATTTTGTCTTTTTGACCCTAACCCAATTAGTTTTTTCTCGTTAAATCTGGTCATTCAAGGTATTTTAGTCATTTACCCCTTTACTTTTAATAATTTAAAAGTGTAAAACCCTTTCTCACCACTTACTCTCTCTCTCTCCTTCCCCCCACCTCTCCTTTAACACTGTGTTCCTGAGTTTACTAACGGAAAGAAAATAAGGAGATTTAGGACAGAAAAGAAAGAGATGGAAAAGAAATATATAATTTCATTTTGTGTTCCTGAGTTTGAAGGAAAGGAAAAGAAAAATAAGACTTTTATGTGTTCCCGAGTTGAAAGGAAGAAAAAGAAAAGTTTAATTTTACAATAATGCCCTTGTTTGGTGTTTATATTAGATTAATAGAAGGGTAAAATAGTAAATGATAAGATATTTTAATTTATAACTTTCCCTTTCTTCCGATTCCTTCCATTTTGGAAGGAAAGTTTTAAGCAATAAATTTTCCTTCAACATCCTCCCATTCGTTCCACTCCTTTCCTTTAATGAAACTCTGAAACGCACTCATTTTTCCCTTTCCTTCTAATTCCTTCACTTTCTTTTTAGTTCCTTCCTTTAATGAAACGCTGAAACATAGTGCCACTACCACCACAAGCACACCACATCACATTTGAACCCTGACCCACTAGCAAAACATTAACAAACGAAGAGAGCAACAACATATAAACAAACAACAACAATTACACATCATAGGCCTTCCACTTTCGCCAATCTAGAGCTGCATTTTTTTTTTACCTATTTGACATCCAAAAAAAACTTAAATACTTGATATCACCAATGATTTTGTCAATTTTGATGGGTTCCTCTTTAAAGATAAGCTTGTTCTTAGCATGCCATATGCACCAACATCCAATCAATATAATAATGATTGAATAATTTTCTTGCATGACCATTAGACGACACATGTTTATGAAACTCAAAGATACCATGGGTAGACAACACGCAAATGGGTAGAATTCTGATCCATATTCCCACCGAAGCCACATAGCAAGACGAAAAAAAATGATCCACCGTTTTTTCTGTTACAAAACATAGATCAAATGATCAAAGGAAAGAAACAGAGTTATTGACTTATAAAATCAACAACCAGAAACGAAACACAATCTCTCAAATACAAAATAAGAACAAAAACAACTTTTGGATCTTTACAAATCCTCTCAAAACAATAACTCTCACAAACAAAGATTAACTACAAACCATAACAGCCCCCTTGTAGATGGGACATATGTTTGGGCTTGTTAAGTGTTACGTATATTTGATATCTTGAGTAGCTTGAGCCCACTAACAATCATCAATCAGCAAACTACTTGAGCACATCATACAAAGACTTTACCTAGCTTAATCAGCTTCTCTATCAGCCCATCAGCCCACAAACCATTTTTATAAAACCTCACAAAAATAAACAAACATGTATAAGAAAAAATATACATAAGTATTAAATTGAAGAAAAAAATATTAATCATATTTTAACATCTTCCCCAATCTTACACAAACAAACATTGAGAGCATCTACAATGCATGCCCCAACAAACCATTTCAAACCGCCACGCCAGCATTGTCAAATCATTTCAAACTATTCCAAAACCAAACCCACTTTTTTTTCCTCCACCCCAAACCGGTCCCAACCTCCACCTCATCACCTACTTTTTATTTTATTTAATTTATACCCCACACAAAAAAAACTTTTTTTATTTACTTATTTACTAAAGTACAATGAGGGCCCCACCATATTTCCAAGCGGACCGGTCTGCTCTATCCAACTCAACCCCAATGGACCATCCCCTACAATGCTAAAATGACAAAATTGTTGGTCCATGTGATTCTAACAAACCACAATGGACTAAACATTGAAGATGCTCTTAGTAGAACTTGTGAACATATTTCTCTTTGATGAAACTATCTGGCATCGGAATACGGTTAGGAACAACCCTCCATCCAAACACATTAATCTTCATAGGAATCCTGTTATTCCGCTAAAAAACATCGGTGACCAGTACCGAATCAACATGAGTCAAGAGAATCTTCACATAGGTCACATAACCTAATGATTCTTACCATTAACAAGTTTTACCTTTGATCAACAACCCGACAATTCTTATTTAATTCCAGACTGAACAAATGCGATATAGGACTTTTGAAGGTTGATCCTTAACCCAAAAAAAACCGTTCTAGAACCTAATGATCCTACCATTACCAAGTTTACCTTTGATTGCATTTCTAGAGATAAACCAGAAAGTAC
>JAUTDX010004531.1:0-44747 GCA_030844895.1 Ambrosia x helenae
TCATTTGCAGGTCCTACAGTTGATTACTTGGGTCATGTTATCATCAAAAAAGGGTAACAACTGATCCTTCTAAAATTGCAGCTATAGTGGCATGGCATGTTCCAAAACACTTATGCAGTTAAGAGTTTTTTGGGGCTGGCTGGATACTACAAAAGATTTATACAGTCTTTTGGAGGTATGGCTTAACTAATCTTTTAAAGAAGAATAATGGAAATAATAATCTCAACTATTGACTATTGGCCAATAATAGTCTTAACTACGAAAATTACCAATAGTGGTCCCAACTTTCGACATATTGGAAACCAATGGACCCAAACTAACGGAGGCTCCGTTAGTGTGATGCTGACGTGACATGCTTAGGTGACAAGATGATCCTATGTGGCATCCTACGTGCAAAAATGATCCTACGTGGCATCATATGTTGGCATCCTACATGGCATGCCACGTCAGCATCACACTAACGGAGTTAGCCTCCGTTAGTTTGGGGTCCATTGTTTCTCAATATGTCGAAAGTTGGGACCAGTAATGGTAATTTTCATAGTTGGGACTGTTATTGGCCAATAGTCAATAGTTGGGATTATTTATTTCCATTATTCCTTTAAAGAAAGAGTCTTTTATTTGGAATAATGAGGCACAAACAGTCATTTGATCAGTGGAAAGCGGCCTAATCAGCACTCATGGCACCTGTTCTTACTTTACCAGACTTTTTCTCAGACTTTTTTGGTTGAGACTGATGCTTCAGGTAAAAGGATAGGGGCAGTACTGATGCAAGATGGTCATCCATTGGCCTACATAAGAAAGGGTATTTCTGGAAAACAGTTAGCCATGTCATTCTATGAAAAAGAGTTATTCAATATAAATGGCTGTCAAAACTTGGCATCATTATCTTATTGCAAACACTTTATCTGTAAGACTCGAATTTTTTTTTTTTTTTAAACATATTTAGAAAATAACTAACACCCATTATGCACATAATTCATAACATCTTGTCCAACTACCTACCAACAACAAGTCACATTAGCGTAATTACAAAATATGATGTTCTAGTTAGCTACCATGTAAAACTTTGACCCGTTTTCAAAATCAAGAACACAACACATTAACTTCTTGACATATGACTCAAAGTTTCTTTCAACAACATGGTACCTAACCCCAAAAGACTAGAGCGTGCATAACCCGACTTCACTTGAGACTTGATCTTCACATATGTGCTTTACCTATTCAATTAAGATAAGGAAACCATTAGTATGCATACGTACTATCATCACTTAGCCCAACGTAACTAAACTTTCCATGCTTCTACCATATGACCCATTAAGGGTATTTCCACATTTTGACCCATTATGGGCATTTCCACATTTGACCCATTATGGGCATTTCCACATTTTTGACCCGTTAAGGCTACATCTACCTTTTTGACCCGTTAAGGCACTTCCACCATGGTAAATCATTCTACTAGTTGCACTTTGTGTGACCACACAGGTGCTTCTTACCACTTCCAACTCATCCATTTTCATCAACAACAAATACATCCATAACCAATATGACAATTATAATCATTAGCTAATTTTAGTTGGTAGTAACCAACTTACCTAGATCGCGTGCTTCTTGCTCCTTTTTGGTTGCTTGAGCCTTCAACCTTCACACCTATATAGTGAAGGAAATCCATACTTTAGTTCTCTTAACTACCACCCATTACCATACTTGGTTCAAGGTGAACAACTATCATAAACACAATACTACAACTTCTACAATCATATTCATCATGCAACTTTACAATTTCACCTATTCTATGCTACTAGGCATTTCATCATACAATTGGTGTGCATATTCATACATCCAATTAATCATACCATTCCATAAGACAACATATCCAACTTTTACACTACAATTACAACCATTTTTCTACTAGCTAATACATGATCATTAGAGCCTTTTCTTGGTGTTGAGGTCTTGTTTGACTTTTAAAAGTCAACAGAAAATCATCATTTCAACACCCACTTATCACCCTTTCATTGAGCCTAATTACAAACAATTAACATATAATCTCTTCAAATTTTACACCACTACACATAGCAAACATACTTCCTAACCACAACAAGGAATTATCACAATATACTCATACAATCCATCCTACTATTTTCAATTTCACCAAAACTAACTCTACAACTTACTAACATGAGAAATAGCACAAAAGGGTTAACAATTCAAGGACATGCAAGGGATATGAGGTAAATTTTTACTTCAATTTTGCAAGGAATTGGATGAAGATGAGGCCTATGTGTCGCCCCCTTTTCTTCTTCCTGGCAACTCCTTTTGTTTTTAAAAAATTATCCCCATTATCCCTTATTTAGTCCCTTATAAATTGTTATTTCCATTCACCCATAATAACCCTTCAAGATTTGTGCTATGTCATGTTTGGCCCTTCTCTACTTTAACTAATATTCCTACTATTTTACCCAAGTGATTAGCTTGGTAATATTTATATTTATTGAATGTACAACTATCTATGCATTACTTCCAACTAGAGATACACATCTCCCTACACATATACACATACGCATACATACATACATACGCATACTTGTACACACACATATACGTAATAATTTCTACTCTACTATTATTACTTAACATTTTTGGGGTGTTACAAGTCTACCCCCCTTAAAAAGAGGTTTCGACCCCCGAAACCTAGATACGTACCGAATAAAGCCGGATAGTGTTTCCGCATTTCCTCCTCGGATTCCCACGTGAGGTCCGAACCCTTCCGGTGTTGCCATTGTACCAAAACTTGGTTTATGGTCTTGTTTCGTAATTGCTTCGCCTTGAAATCTCGTATAGCTACCGGTTTCTCCACATAATTCAACTTGTCGTCTATCTCTACATCTTCAAGAGGCACGTATGCGGTTTCATCCGCAAGACACTTCCGTAATTGGGACACATGAAAAGTGTCATGGATCCCACTCAAGGACGACGGTAGCTCTAACCGGTAAGCCACTTGCCCGACCCGTGCCAAGATTTTGAATGGCCCAATATAACGTGGGCCCAACTTCCCTCTTTTACGAAATCTAATGATCCAAGGGGAGACTTTTAATAACACAAAATCTCCCACTTGAAATTCGATCGGGCGTCTTCTATGATCCGCATACGCCTTTTGTCGGTCTTGAGCGGCTTGAATTCTAGCCCGTATTAGGCTAATTTTTTCGTTAGTGAGGGCCACCAAATCACTTGGAGCTAACTCCCGTTGACCCACTTCTCCCCAACACACCGGGTTCTACACTTTCTCCCGTATAACATCTCAAATGGTGCCATTTGATGCTACTGTGATAACTGTTATTATACGAGAATTCCACTAGTGGTAAGTGTTCATCCCAACTTCCCCCAAAATCTAAAACACATGCCCTCAACATATCTGTGAGGGTTTGAATGGTTCTTTCGGTTTGTCCGTCGGTTTGAGGGTGGTAGGCGGTACTAACCAACAACTTTGTACCCATTTCTTCTTGAAACCTCCTCCAATACCGGGATGTGAATCGAGTGTCTCGGTCCGACACAATAGACACGGGTACACCATGCCGGGATATAATCTCATTCACATAAATCTCCGCCATCCGTTCGGAGGTGTAGGCCTCCCGAATAGCCAAAAGGTGCGCGCTTTAGTGAGCCGGTCCACCACTACCCAAATTGCATCATAACCCCTTCCTTTTCTTTGGTAATTTTGTCACGAGATCCATAGTGATCTCTTCCCACTCCACACCGGGACCTCGAGTGGTTGTAACTTTCCATAAGGCTTTTGGTGTTCGGCTTTGACTTGAGAACAGGTCAAACATTTCTCCACATACTTAGCGATGTCGCGCTTCATTCCCGGCCACCAATAGTCTTTCTTTAGATCCCGATACATCTTGGTCGCTCCCGGGTAGATTGAGAACCGGGACTTGTGGGCCTTGTCAAGTAGTGAAGCCTTGACTTCACATGTCCAAGGAACCCATACCCGCCCATATCGGGTCTTCATCCCATCCGCCCTTTCTTCCAACTTGTCTATCATCCCTTTCATTCTTATCTTCTTTAGGTCGTTGGCTTGCAAAGCCTCGACTTGGGCCTTTCGTATCTCACCCAAAAGGGTAGGTGTAATTACAACACCCAAGGCCTTAACTTGAATCGGGGTGGGTATTCCTTCCGACTTAGAGCATCGGCCACCACATTAGCCTTCCCCGGTGGTACACAATGTCACAATCATAATCCTTGATCAACTCTAGCCACCTCCGTTGTCTTATGTTGAGGTCTTTCTGTTCGAAGAAATACTTAAGGCTCTTGTGATCGGAGTATATGGTGCATTTTGTCCCATACAGATAATGCCTCCAGATTTTCAACACAAATACTACGGCCCCCAATTCCAAATCGTGTGTGGGGTAATTACATTCATGGGGTTTGAGTTGTCTTGATGCGTAGGCGATGACCTTCCCCCGTTGCATCAAAACACACCCCAACCCTTGATGTGAGGCATCTGTATAAACTACAAAATCATCCGACCCTTCAGGCAAGGTCAAACAGGCGAACTGGTCAACTTCTCCTTTAACATTCGAAAGGCTCTTTCTTGGTCTTCGCCCCACACAAACTTTTCATTCTTCTTTGTCATCCGGGTCAAAGGTAGTGCCACCTTTGAAAAGTTTTGGATGAATCTTCTATAATAACCGGCTAGGCCCAGAAAACTTCGAATTTCGCTTGGGTTCTTGGAGAAACCCATTCCACCACCGCCTTCACCTTCGAAGGGTCTACTGAAATGCCCCTCTCATTCACTACGTGTCCCAAAAACTGGACCTCCCTCAACCAAAAGGCACACTTAGAAAATTTAGCATAAAGCTTTTCCTTTCTAAGCGTCTCAAGGACTTCCCGTAAGTGATCCGCGTGATCCGATTCACTTCGGGAGTAGATCAAAATGTCGTCTATGAATACTATCACGAAACGATCCAACATCGAACGACATACCCGATTCATTAAATCCATGAATGCGGCCGGAGCATTTGTCAACCCGAAGGACATTACTAGGAACTCGTAATGCCCATACCGAGTCCTAAACGCCGTTTTGGCCACATCTTCTTCCTTTACCTTCAACTGATGGTAGCCGGAGCGAAGATCAATCTTTGAGAACCAACTCGCCCCTTGTAGTTGATCGAATAGATCGTCAATACGGGGTAAGGGGTAGCGGTTCTTTATTGTTAATTTATTCAATTCCCGGTAGTCTATGCACATCCGCATAGACCCATCCTTCTTTTTCACAAACAAAATAGGGGCTCCCCATGGGGACACACTCGGGCGTATGAAGCCCTTATCAAGTAGCTCTTGAAGTTGTGTCATCAACTCCCGGAGTTCGGTGGGTGCCAACCTATATGGTGCTTTTGCAACGGGTTGTGCCCCGGCACCAACTCAATTTTGAACTCTACTTCACGTTCGGGAGGAAGTCCCGGAAGATCATCCGGAAACACATCCCGAAACTCATTAACAATCGGTACATCTTCAATCTTGGGGGTGGTGATAGTGGTATCAACCACATAGGCCATAAACGCCTTTCCCCCATTACGCACATGCTTCATGGTTTCCACCAAGGTACACAACTTGGCTTCAACTTTTCTATCCCCTATAAAACTTACCCTCCTCCCGCTAGGTGTGGTGACGTACACGGTTTTGTTCTTACATTGGAATTCCGCGTGGTGTTTAGACAACCAATCCATGCCTATCACCACTTGGAACTCCCCCATAGGCATGGGTACCAAATCTACCCCAAAATCCTCCCCTTCTATCGTGAGAGTACAATTTCTACATATATTGTGTAACAAATAATTCTTACTATCCGCAATTTCTACTTCTAAGGGGCTCGGCATCTTTTCTATAATAAAAGTGGGATGGTAGATCACTTTGGTAGACACAAAAGACCTACTTGTTCCCCGTATCAAACAACACGTACATAAAAGTATTGTTGACTAATAACATACCCGACACGACCTCGGGGTGGTTCTTTGCTTCTTCCGTGGTGATTTGGAACATTCTTCCACGAGCCTTTGAAGCTTCATTCTTCTTTCCTTCTTTCGGTGCCTCCTTCTTGAGCTTGGGACAATCCGCCTTGAAGTGCCCGGGTTCATAGCAATGATAACACAACTGAACCGGGCTAGGGCATTTGTAAAACGGATGTCCCGTCTTCCCACAATTGTAGCACGTCTTTTGCGCCAAACGGCATTCCCCCGTATGCGATTTCCCACACGTTTTACAACTCGGTATTTCACCCTTCTTAGGATCCTTCTTGCCCTGTTCGTGCCCCTTAGCCTTCTTTGGCGACTCCCAAGTCTTTTCAGCCTTTCTCTTCTCACCCCGTTGCTCTTGGCGTTTTAATTTCGTTTCTCGTTCACGAGCCCAATCAATGAGTTCACCCAATGTGTTGCATTTCGATGCAGTGATAAACTCCCTGTATTCTGCCCTTAACATGGCATGATACCTGTTAATCTTCATCCGTTCCGTTCCCACCAATTCCGGACAAAACTTCATTTTATCAAGAAATATGTTCGTGATCTCGTCAATGGTTTCATTCTTCTGGCGGAGGTGCAGAAACTCTTCCTGAATGCGATCGATTGCAGTTTGAGGACAATGATGCTTCAGGAAGGGCTCTTTAAACTCAGCCCATGTCATGGTTCTTACTCGTTCTTGCCCCACTTCCTTACTATAACTATCCCACCAATCTTTCGCACGGAGTCGTAGCTGACCCGTGGCAAACATCACCTCATCTTCACCTTCACAATGGCTTCGCGCAAACACCCCTTCCATATCCGAGATCCACCTTAGACATTCAAGTGGATCTATTTCCCCGTTGAACACCGTGGGGTTGCATGACATAAAGTTACGATATGTACATCTCTTAGTATTCTTGGAGCCAGACGACCCCTCTTCAATCAACTTCCTCAGTTCGTCAAACCTACTTGTCATCATTCCCTCCATTACCCCCCACTACATTTGATTCCACCTCTTGTGTTATCTTGGCAAGGTTAGCAGTCCATGCCTTACCATCTCCGTGGCAATCAGTTCTTTTATCAACTCTTGATGTTCATGCTCTCTAGCGGAGTTATCCCCTTCTTCTACCATTGTTCTGAAATAACAACAAACATTCAACATGCATACTACATCATAATGTTTCCCAATTATTATCCATTCTCTCAAGAATAGATCTTTCCACTCCCATTACTTGGCTACCACATTCTCTATCATGAACATACAAGGGTTGTAATTTCATGTTTTCACACGTTATCATGCCCCCAATACGTTCCCGAATAAGGGGTGATTTTAAACCATGTATAAAAGGAAAGCAACATTGAAATCTTCCAGTGTCCACCGTAACTTACGGTGGGTACCGTAAGTTACGGTAGCCTGGAGACCAACATTCCCACCGTATGGCAGTGGGGTTTCACCGTCAGCTTTTGATGGCTACCGTAGCTTACGGTAGCCACCGTAAGCTACGGTGGCCCCTGTGCCTAAATTTTTTTTTTTCTACTTCTTCCCACTTTTCTACTTTACCATCCTTTTGGCTACTTCATAACCAGGATTTTCCAACATTTGTGAGTTTATTAACTAACTCTCCCGCCCATAATTCCCACACATACCTTGATCAACTCTCGGATCGATTGCACGCCCCTTCCCCACGAGCTTCCGGTTCGAGTTCAAGCACCTCATGTGCTCTATTCGCTCAAACCTTGGCTCTGATACCAACTTGTAAGACTCGAATTTTTTTTTAAACATATTTAGAAAATAACTAACACCCATTATGCACATAATTCATAACATCTTGTCCAACTACCTACCAACAACAAGTCACATTAGCGTAATTACAAAATATGATGTTCTAGTTAGCTACCATGTAAAACTTTGACCCGTTTTCAAAATCAAGAACACAACACATTAACTTCTTGACATATGACTCAAAGTTTCTTTCAACAACATGGTACCCAACCCCAAAAGACTAGAGCGTGCATAACCCGACTTCACTTGAGACTTGATCTTCACATATGTGCTTTACCTATTCAATTAAGACAAGGAAACCATTAGTATGCATACGTACTATCATCACTTAGCCCAAGGTAACTAAACTTTCCATGCTTCTACCATATGACCCATTAAGGGTATTTCCACATTTTGACCCATTATGGGCATTTCCACATTTTGACCCATTATGGGCATTTCCATATTTTTGACCCGTTAAGGCTACATCTACCTTTTTGACCCGTTAAGGGCACTTCCACCATGGTAAATCATTCTACTAGTTGCACTTTGTGTGACCACAAAGGTGCTTCTTACCACTTCCAACTCATCCATTTTCATCAACAACAAATACATCCATAACCAATATGACAATTATAATCATTAGCTAATTTTAGTTGGTAGTAACCAACTTACCTAGATCGCGTGCTTCTTGCTCCTTTTGGTTGCTTGAGCCTTCAACCTTCACACCTATATAGTGAAGGAAATCCATACTTTAGTTCTCTTAACTACCACCCATTACCATACTTGGTTCAAGGTGAACAACTATCATAAACACAATACTACAACTTCTACAATCATATTCATCATGCAACTTTACAATTTCACCTATTCTATGCTACTAGGCATTTCATCATACAATTGGTGTGCATATTCATACATCCAATTAATCATACCATTCCATAAGACAACATATCCAACTTTTACACTACAATTACAACCATCTTTCTACTTAGCTAATACATGATCATTAGAGCCTTTTCTTGGTGTTGAGGTCTTGTTTGACTTTTAAAAGTCAACAGAAAATCATCATTTCAACACCCACTTATCACCCTTTCAATTGAGCCTAATTACAAACAATTAACATATAATCTCTTCAAATTTTACACCACTACACATAGCAAACATACTTTCCTAACCACAACAAGGAATTATCACAATATACTCATACAATCCATCCTACTATTTTCAATTTCACCAAAACTAACTCTACAACTTACTAACATGAGAAATAGCACAAAAGGGTTAACAATTCAAGGACATGCAAGGGATATGAGGTAAATTCTTACTTCAATTTTGCAAGGAATTGGATGAAGATGAGGCCTATGTGTCGCCCCCTTTTCTTCTTCCTGGCAACTCCTTTTGTTTTTAAAAATTATCCCCATTATCCCTTATTTAGTCCCTTATAAATTGTTATTTCCATTCACCCATAATAACCCTTCAAGATTTGTGCTATGTCATGTTTGGCCCTTCTCTACTTTAACTAATATTCCTACTATTTTACCCAAGTGATTAGCTTGGTAATATTTATATTTATTGAATGTACAACTATCTATGCATTACTTCCAACTAGAGATACACATCTCCCTACACATATACACATACGCATACATACATACATACGCATACTTGTACACACACATATACGTATATAATTTCTACTCTACTATTATTACTTAACATTTTTGGGGTGTTACATTATCATTAGAGCTGATCAAAGAAGTTTGAAATATCTTTTGGAACAATAAATTAACAATCATTTACAACAAAAGTGGTTAGCAAAGTTGATTGGGTGTGATTATACCACTGAACATAAGAAAGGATCTGAGAATTTTGTGGCTGATGCACTGTCCAGAGTGGAAGGGTTGAGTTTATTTCAAGAGAGTTGGAAACAGGATAACAAGTTGCAAGGTATGATTCAACAGTTACAACCAGGTGAAACTGTTAAGCAATGACTTGGGCAAATGAGGTTTTAAGAAGGAAAGGCAAGTTGATAGTTGGTGACAATACTGAATTAAGGAACATAATCTTGTAGATCTGCCATTCATCTCCCATTGGTGGCCACTCAGGGTATGTTTCCTACACTACAAAAGCTTAAAAGTATGTTCTATTGGAAGAATGTGGTAGGGATGTGAAGCAGTTTGTAAAAGATTGTATTAGTTGTCAAAGAGCTAAATATGAAAGGGTGGCCACTCCAAGGTTATTGCAGCCTCTTCCAACTCCCAAGTCTCTCTTTTCATATATATCCATGGATTTTATAAGCGGTTTACCTTTGGCATTTGATAAAGATACAATACTAGTGGCTGTAGACAGATTCACCAAATATGCTCATTTTATGAGTTTAAAACATCCTTTCTCTGCAACCCAAGTGGCACAGTTGGTGTTTGATAATGTATTCAAATTACATGGAAATCCATGTACCATTGTTTCAAGGTTAACAGACTCAACTAACATTCAAACTATTACAACTTGTCACTATTAGTCCCTGTACTATACTAACTAATACAATTGACTCTTTATACTCTTAACAAAAACTTAGTTGCGGACAGCAGCAAAAGCCTCCATACATTGTCGCCTATAGCCTTCGATTGCATCCACTTACAAATTTCCATATGTAAGCATAAAAATATATGTAATTTTAGTTTCAGTTACAAACATGATATTATATTTATTACACAGTTAAACACCCTTGTTTCTAACAGCAAAAATATGTTGAAAATGCAAAATGTTTTAGGTTACATATAATAAAAAAAAATAAAAAAAAATAATAATAATAGTATTATTTAAACACCACAAATGGTGTGCGTAACGAAAGTTTCTGTGTATGTTGAAAATTTTATGTCGTTACACGATTTAATTGGTCACATGCTAGAAGCCAACCTTGAAACCATCACTAAAAAGTTTTGTTGAATCATTAACGTTCCGTACAAAGGGATCAATATGTATGGACCATCGATTTTTATACGTTGTGACACTTTCCTCTTTTTATGTGAAACATTACGTGTATAAAATTACTTGTTCAAATACTTGTTCTTAAATGTCCATTAAGCAATCATTGTTATGTTTTATAATACGACTTGTAGCTATCATGAGCAAGCACCACAAATATATAACTTTTAGCCACTTGAAAGAAGAGTCCAAATTTTGTTTTGGACTACTCTTTGCTGAAGTAAAAAACTCATTATTAATCCATCATAAAAGCTCAGTTTTGAATTTGTCATTTTTTAAGTAAGAATAGGTGTATCAACTCGATTTGTAAACGTCTCCCTACGCTGTTGATCGACTTGATATTGTGTTTGTAGCCACGGGATCATCCATAAAATTGGACAATGAAGTCTACGATACAAGCAAGCACTAGGATGACATGAAATCCAAGTGAATTATTTGTTGTTGAGGTTTCATGTTGATGTCACAGACCGTATAACATGAGAAAATTTGAAGGTATGGTGGAGCTAATCCGTTTAGTTACTAATGTTAAATTTCAAAGAGTTCATTTGTGAACCCTATATTATTTATCTACTAAAATGTTATTTTAACTATTTTCAGATTTTTTTAAACTTATATTTGAATTAATTATAAGGATGATCCATATGGTTAATATATATTGAAAGTTTGGTCCCTAAGTATCAGTATTTACATGAATTCTCCCTATCGTTCATTCACAAGTAACACAAATGATTCTAGAGTTGACATATATTGAGATTTCTGTTAAATTTTAAAGCGGTGACTAAAATATCTCTATTTAAAAAAATAGTAAAATGGGATAGTGGGAACCTTTTAAAAATATAATAAGAAGCAAAAACAAACAATTACAGAAACCTTCAATATCATTTGTTTAAAATAGAATTTAAAAAAGAAACTATAAACCCAATTTAACAAAATTGGGTAATTTGACTTGTTTCCTATAAGTGATCATAATAAAAGTCAAATAAATAATTTCGAAAAAGTAATATCAAAAAGGATAAATTTATACGATTATCAGAAACGGTGGCTTGATGCCAAATGACTTAACCAAAGAGTATTGTTAAGGTATAATAGGTGATGATTTCTAAAGTTATCACTAATCAGAAAACAACACAAATATAATCACGTTATGGAATTTCATTTCTAACTCGCTTAGGAATTTTTTGTGTTTCGATTGAGTTGTTTTTTCGAAGGTGAACACATATCCCCTTAAAATCAACTCATATAAAATATGATGGGATTTTGGCTCGGATCGAATTGTTTGATCCATTTTTCGAAGGTGTTTATAAGGATAAACACCTGATGCATTAAATCAATGGGATTTTGGCTCGGATTGAGTTGTTTGATCCATTTAGTTATACATGTCAATCCATCAAATTGTTTATTTAAAAAATGGCGACCCACTAACCTGTTCATTAGCCATTTAACTCGTACTTTTACAACCAACTAACCCGATTACATGTTTACAACTTGATTATTACCCGGGAACTCATTTGACACATTTAGATAAACATGTTAAGTGAGTCATATTTGAGTTACACAATTTTATGTGTATGCAGGTTAGGGTTGATATTTTTGACACATAGGTCGTGTCAGTTGAACAATTCAACATGTTAACCCATAACCTGTTACGATTGGCACACCTAGTTGTAGGAGAGGAGAGAATTGTAGGTATCGACATCCATTTTTGGTTTATACGGACACGGAGAAACTATCATTGTATTGTGATGTTACATATGCATGTTGGATTACATTAGGTATGATGACACATGCATAACCACTAATCACAAACTCTATAAAATACCCTATTATTACCCACGAATCTAGCAATTAAGAACCAAATTGTCTTCATATGAAAACTTTGAGGTAAGTCATCATTATAAAATGACACCTTTGCAAAGTGGAAAGCTTTAATTTTCTTGAAACTTCGTTTAGGTCGATGGTTCTCACAATCAATTCTTCTTTATGGTGTCACTACTTTTTGATGCTAAGATTTCTAACAACAGGACATTATATTTAAAAAAAACATCTTCTTATTTGGCGTATGTGGTATGTTTGAGATAAAACACATCCCAACTCAAGTTAAGTTATTGAGTAACCTGCAAATTGAGTCCCGTCGTTTTGGGCGGATTGCACTCGGAGTCCCTCTTTCAAAAAAAAATATATGATCCCTAAGTCTCTTACATTCACATATGTTATCAATTTAGTCACTCCCCCTAATGAACGTCAAGGCGCTGTTACTCTAGAGGTGAAATGACCACTTTATCATGGCTTTAGAAATTTAATTAATTAATTAATTAAAATCATATCTAATCATCATCGTATTCAACAACATAAAACCACAAATATATTTCAAGAAACCCTAAACCCTAAATATATTTCAATCAAATCATCTCTTATCATCATTCCAAAAGACTTTCAGGGTTTGTAAACATGTTTTGTTATTTATCAATACAAGTGGGATGAACATCCTAAAGAAATCAAATGTTCAAGTCGTCGAAGACATATTTGAGAAGCAGATTCCAGTGAGTAACGGGAAGAATAGGTATAGAAAATGTCTGCATAAGTGAAATATGTTTACCAGCAAAAGGATACCAAGAATCCAAAGTTGAGAGTAACCGCATTGAAGATGGCGACAGATTGCGTATTAGGGTTCTAACAAAGGGTGTTGATGCATTTCGGTGTGACAAATGCAGATCTAGATTGGTTTTGTGTTTGTGGTTGATATGTTTATTGTAACATGCGTGTTGATGTTATAAAACAAGTATGATAGTCCTTTTAATACCCTAGCGAACTTAGTTAAGAAACAAAGATAGTTGGGTAGCGAAGATGTTGGCATCTTTGCTACCAATGGATCTTCGCTACTCTGGGCGGCCCAGGTATGAGTATAAATCGCATGCATGGGGTGTAGGATAGGGTTGTTGGTCAAGTTATTTTGGTGGTATTATTGGTTGTAATCGTTCTTGATAGTTAATCAAAGATACCATGCGTTTTAATAGTATTCATCGTGTTATTGCTTATCGATTTGTTATTGCATAAACATCTATCAAGGGATTCCGCACCATGATAGATCTGATCAGTCTTGTATCGATCCATTCCAAGGACCTAAAATTGGTATCAGAGCTTTAAGCTCATTGATTGTACGGTTCAAGATTGACTTTTGCAAAGATTGAATCATTTAAGCCCGTTTCACGTGTGAATCTTCTGTTTTCAGCTGTGTTCATCCATTGTTTTTCATTCTCAATCGTTTTTAGCAAGTTGTCTGTGTTTTTGTGGTGTTTTCAGCCAAAAAACAAAGTTAGGGTTCGTAATAGATCGTTAAACGAAGTTAAGGAAATAACGAAGATACTGGTATCTTCATTTGACTGGTATATTCATTTGACAGTATCTTCGCTAGACAAGTATCTTTGCTTGTTAAGGATCTTTGTGAACCAACATCTTCGTTGTGAAGCATTTTCGTTTTTATTCATCTTCGTTATAAACAGTTCTCGGACAGATTTGTTACCTTTGCTTTGGAGTATATTTGAACTTGGACTTCGACAATTTAATTGGACTTAAACATAATTAAACCCCATAAATAAAAAATGTCTACTTTAAATAAACTCGTAGAAATGGACCATGAGGTCGGGAAATATAATTCTCCACCTACAATGATTTCAATTGACAATTACTATTTGTGGAAGGATAGATTTGAAAAGTGGGCAAAGTTTTACAACATGCATTTGTGGATCTGTATTCGAGATGGATATGCTAAACCTACTATAGCCATTAAGGGTAGGACTACTATTGTTGCTTTAAAAGACATGGATAAAGAGGAGAAGTTAATGTTTGAAGCTGAAAACAAGACACATGCGGCTATTACCATGAGTCTTCCACAAGAAATCATACATACATTTAGAAAATACAAGGATGTAAAAGATTTATGGGAAGCTCTTGAGAAGAGATATGAGGGTAGTGACAATGTGAAGAAAGGTAAGGTTGATTTGTTGAAGAAAGAGTTTGTTGTGTTCAGATAGATGAAGGGAGAAGGACTAGAAGAAACTATCACCAGATTCTATCATTAGGTTACTGAGTTAGGAAATCACAAGATTGAATATTCGGAGTTAGAACTTAGCAACAAGATTTTGGATTCTCTACCAGCTAAATGGGAGGTTTACACTCTTATGATCAAGGAGAATTCTGCTTTTGAAGAAACCACACTTGATGAAGTGATTTGAAAATTGAGAGCATACAATCTTGTTATGCAAAAGAAGGATGTCCGTTTATGATTAGGTTCAAGATCCGAGAGTGTATTATGGGAAACTGTCATCTAAGGTTGTAACAACCAACCCATGGGGTGTCGGTTGGGATGTAGTTGTTACCAAAATTACACAACGGAAGCAACATGTACACTATATTATTTGTTTCATAGATGTACTAGTTCAAAATATATAATCATACATTTCTACATACATATTCTATAACTAAAGCAAGGGCCCGACGGTCGTCGAAGCAATTGTTGAAGTGATGTCCACTAGTCGATCCAAACTCTATCCAACGTCAGCTCTAGACTATCTAAACCACAACACTTGTAACTTGATTCTTCTACCGATATCCGTAATCATGATCTTCTAGCAATTATCTCTAACCGCAACATGTATCAAATACCTCGCGTTCAATCCTTATGCAAAGCGGTACCTGAACACACACTAAAAATAGATTTGGGTCAACATCAAATGCTGGTCAGTCCGTATGTGGTTTTATGTAAATAGTAATGGTGATGTGCAAGCCACACCTCAATCCTAACTCCGAATCTATATATTGTCGTATAGATTCACATGGCAAACATATGTCACAACGGTCCGCAGACCCTAGTGGAGGGTTTCACGATTCCCTAGTCCCGGGTCCACTGTGTGTGGAGGTTTCCCCAAGTAGTACTACCCATACGTTAAGTGGCCCAAACCCTTTGGGTTAATGAGTGCGAGTTTAACAATCCGGCAGCAGGTATCTTGTAACATCAAACAGTTTAACAAGTAAAACATTTTATAAACAAGTCGGGATACATGGAACTCACCTCAGCAGCGTTTCACCCGGTCACATAGCATCTCAAGTCAAAATCCCATTTTTCAATCACGGGCAAGATCCTATTCAAGTTCTTGATCATTAGCACATGTAACTAACGTCGCGGTTACACGTGTGGATGAGCTGGGACCATTTAGTTGCTAAGGTTTACTTCTTCTTGTTTGTTCGTATAAAAAATATGTAGTACAATATACAAGCACATATGGATTATTACTTACTAGTGGGAATGCCCGCGCGTTGCAGCGGGTGACCCTATAGATATCATATTCAGTTTTGATGTCTATTACGTGCTACCACTTGTTCCAAGTTTCTAACAAATGAAGCTTAAACTATATGAGAATATAGACGTATCGAAACAGTAAGTTCCTAAAAGAACATCACAAGCTTAAACTGTTAAACAGTATGAGATGATTTACTAATAAATTAACAACATATTATCGAATGTATGACAAATAATCAAAATATTTTGTAGTCAAAATATTAAGTAGAAAATACTCGTACAACTTCCATGAACTTTGCTTTCAGAATAGCATGTACCCAGGTACAACATAATATGCTAACATAATTTATACAATCATTTTGTTCAAGGTAAGAGTAGAGCACAGGCATTGGTAATGATCATTTGTTCAAACCTTCTCCTTTTGCCTTCATGTGCTCCACTTTTGCACATAAACATACGATTCCCGAGCACAAAATGCTAAACAAAATGTTAACTATCATTTATCACACAAGGGTATACAAATTTTGAGCCTTCTTGAAAACGCCTCTTTGTGAAGGTCACTTGCCTTGCTAAGTTTTGTATCTTGAAAACTCATACAAAATATGACAGATCACCAGCATACATACCACAGACACATGCTGATTTGTCGGTAATGGAATCGCATACCTGTTGGTATTGAAAGGAAATGGAAAATATTTCATCATGACAAAGGAAAAGCGCATGCAAGATGTTGAGTCACTAATCATACCCTTTTCATTACGGTACGGGTTGAAAATGTGTTGAGTCACTAATCATAGTATATAGAATGTATGAAATTAATACCGTTCGACATCCCAGTTTGCTCTCGTTTCCTTGTCTTTTTCGTGTCTAGTGAGTACATAATAAAAGCTCTGGTCGCAGCGGTGGTTGGTGGTTTGCACAGTCACTTATCTAAATTGTGACACAAGATCCAGGCCTAAATTTCTTTTATGCTAACTACTAAACACTAAAACTTACTGAACATAATCAATAGGAAAAAAAGTTAAGATTTTTTCATATGTTGATTCATTCCAAATAATTGATCTAATTGAGTTGACGTTTAAATACTTATCTTTCTATTTCTAGCTTTTTATTTTTATTCCAAAAAAACTAATGTGTAAAATGTGGTCATAAAAGCAATATTACATAATGAAGTGTAACGATATACTTTTATTTCGCAATTTAGAAGGTTTCACACTTTTATGCAACTAAAATAAGGTGGAGACTCGTTTGACCAGGGTGACAAGTTTAATAACTTCCTGTTTTAGCTAACCTTCTTCAAACTTGAGTATAACCGTAGGTCAGGTATCAAACGTACAACTCAATGTGGCTAGTTGAAAGATATATTCTTTATTACCTTAGAGCCTTTGCTCATGTAACATACGCCATAATTTACCTTAGAGCCTGTTTTAGCATGGGCCGAAATGGGCCAGGTTTGATGGTATTAATACCTAGGTGCACTTTTAACAGCTGTGGTTTAGTCTAATAAACAGATCAGTTTATACAGATGTACCGGAGATATTCTACTACGGAATAAATTATATAAAAAGTTAATTTAGAAAAAGTGAAATAGGAACCTTTACTAAAGAAAAAGTCAAATAGGAACCTTTGGTTATTGGAATTGAACTAAATAAGCTTTAATTACGGCCTCAGTACCTGAGAATTCTTGTAATGATTGCCAGGCGAGAATGGCGTTGAGAATGGATATACCACAGGAAAAAAAACCTTCACAAACGTCAAAAGCAAATCACAAAAAACAAAGTTGAATAAACAGTACCCTCAAGCCCCGTTTCCGGCCCTGGTTGTATCCATTCCGGTTCTTGGATGTGCTCTGCATGCGATCCGCTCCGACTTGTGCTCCATATGTACATATCCATGAATTAGGTTTTCAACCTATCTAAAAAATCACGAAAAGGTTTTAGCGAAGTCACAGTTCCTTCGTATTGGTCAGATTTGCAAATTATGCATGTAATTTCCCAGTAAACTCACCATTTGTTCAGTAGCTTTGTTCCTTGATTGCATTCTTTCTCTTAAAATCATAAAATGTTTATTGAAAGTGTGCTTTATATCTTCTTCAAAGGCCTCAACACCTGGTACCAGATAAAACATCCGATTCTAACAAGTTATATTTAGTAATAACAATGATTCATCAAATTTCATAAATTGGTTGTTTCCTCGTATCACTAACCAGTATCGTCGGAGAGTTGTTTTCGGTTACCATCGCTAGGTCCTTCCAAATATGCATTTTTATAATTAAATATGATGTAAAATAATAATAGCAGACTTTATGCGTCCTAAAATTGATTGTGAAGCTTTATTCTCTTTTATTGTTCTTCATTATACTTCATTTTAACACCCTCAAATAAGCAACTGAAAGTTGATGATATTGTTGCCTCAAGTTGTGTCGGGCGTTGTGCTGCTTAGCATTTCCAAAAAGACTGCTTTTCCTTGTTGGCATCATAGCTGATGTGCTTGTTTCCCTTATCCTTTCAATAAAAGGAAATAAGAGATGCTCTCTTTTGTGGTGTTTGTAAGTTTAGAACCAGTTTGTGTGTCCTGCAAATTGGATGAACATTAGTATTTAAAAAGGAGTTTTCTATTCTTGCTTTGTTCCGATGCACTTTTCTACTGACCTTTTAAGGTCTCAAATAGAAAAGGAATATACTAACAAAAAAAGTTTAAATCATGCAACTAATTTAATAACCAATACGACGAATATGCACATTTGACCATAGTTCAAATGAAATTCCTGGTCAAACTTATATGTAAAATTAACTATATATAAGTACTCCACCATGCATACATTATTTCCATTAACCATTCGTTTTAATCTATAAACAAATTTATTTTAAGATATATAAAGATATAAAGGCATTTGATAGTGGAGTACTTCTAATAAAAAAGTAACCAGCAGTCAAGTGGAAGGAAACTACACAAACTCACTAATTTACATCTTATTTCCACTTGAACAATTATAATTGAATTTTCTTTCGAATTTCATTGGAAACGTTACCCAACTGAACCATCAACCCCATTAACCCGTTAGAAAGCAACACATAGTGCTTATTGTTAGATAGTAATAGATTCCGTTCTCATGTTTATTTCAAGGCAGAAAAATACCATTTAATGTGAAATCCCCTATCGTCGGGCCACCTTGCTACAATCTTGTTATAATTAAGTAATTAACTCCACCCTAAAACAATGATATCATATAAGGGAAATAACACAAATACAATCCGGATATGTCATATTTGGCTATAAGTTAATGTACCTACCTTATGATTCGCCAAAAGCCCAAAGCATCCCATTTTTTGTAGTAACAGTATCGTTAAAACAGAAGATACACCCTTTTATCTAAAGTTTTGTTTTGACTTTTTTTTATAAGACGATAACATGCCAATTATGATTTAGTAATTATATTATATTAAAGATAATCTTTTTTTTTAAACATCAGCATGTTTAGCGTGTCTACAAAATAATTAAAATCAAAACAAAATATGGTTTTTACTTTTACTACTGCAACACACAAACTCTCAACTGGATTTGCTGCAGCCCAAACGACTACATCCATGTATCCAAGCGTGTATAGATTATAAGAACTGAGCCGGCTATTGGCTTCAATGCTCAAGTGAAAAGTTGTATTAATTATCATTAAGAAATTAAATATTGAATAGCTTATAAGCTCCAACCCAATTCGTGGAGATCCGCCCACTAATGCGAATTGTTGCTATTTGGTAAGCAACGTAGCAGATACATGGTCATTGGTAACACCATCTTGTAAATTTGTACTAATGTTTTCAAAAAGGTATGTTGTTCAATGTAATAAACCAGAAGCTATCAATAACCTAAATGGGAATTCATAATTCGTGATCTTTGACCTATGGAGTGAAACCAGAGGACCCAAATCCAAATCCAAATCCAAATCCAAATCCTATTTGTTATAAAGACTTAACAAGTAATTGACTTTTACTTACAAAGCATAATGATACGGAGTAATACCTTAAAAGCAGCTACCAAACATCCCAAATCGCTGTTGCTTCATATGCCATGTTTTGATCCAGAAACCACACATGAATGCAAGCCGTTGTTGTCCTATTTGCTACACTAATTTGCCAGCTCAATACATATGTTCTTTATTATCATGTGGTCACTAAATGCAGCCTGGAACATTCCTAAATCACCACCAGATCAGTCACATATTACCACACCAGCTCATTTAACTACCTTTGATGGAGACGTTTTTAATTGAGAGCTATAAATTTAAAATTCGTAGACCTGAGGTTATGATCCAAATGATTGATCCAGAAGATGACATATTCATACTTAAGAACCTAACTTAGAGGTACACAAATCGGTTTCTGCACCCAACCTAATTTGGAATTTAAAAACACAATTTACTTCATTAGATTATTTATGTGTTTAATTTCAATCACAAGACATTTAAACTAACCTGACAACATCTAAATCTTTTCCATTTTTATCCAAAAAATAACATCAGCCTATACCGTCTTACCACCTCCTTCCTCAATGTCTTGACATAGACCCACAACTTATCATGATCAATAATCACACAAAAACAACATATTTACATGTTTCACCTTAACAGTGTCACCATCCAATCCTTTATGGCCTCAACTGTATTTCTCTTCATCTTCCTTTGACCACTGTAAATAAACCAATTATTAAACTTTTAACAGCCTAGTCAAACCGACATCAAATATCAAAATGGGTTTCTGACCAGTAAAATCCATGTCTATTGACTTGACTTCGCATAGCTTTTGCCAATATAAAGATGACGCTTGACCAGGTTTTATTTTAACAAACAATTGATGAAAGAATTGATCGATTACCTTTGCTTTCATGGTGATGACGCCTGAATTTCAGAGATTTAAAACAACTAATTAAAGAGAGAAGGGAAGAAAACTGACCTCAATTCATGTTGGTATTAATGTTAAAGCAGAATTAGATCAACAACAGTAACAATGTTAAAGCAGAATTAGATCAACAATAGTAACCATAATCATCACAACCTCATACTTAATTTACATAATTAAAAAAGGGTGGAACACAACTGGCCTAAATCGGAGCACCCAAAATCATTTCTCAGATTCAGAATACGGGCAGAACAACAAGGGATGCGAGCAAAACCATTACAATGATTGCCCTTGATGATTCACCTGTCGTTCAAGATAAATGGATGGCAGTGATTTGGGTTATGGTGAAGGTTACGAAGGTGAAGGGACAAAGGCAATAATGGTAGTTAAATTGCAGGATTCAAGAGGGCAGTAATGGAATCATTTTTCTGGTTTTAACTAAATTGTAATGATAGATTTACTATTATACCCTTATATGTGTCTTAATGTTCCATAAAGTTCCAATTATACCCTCATGATATAAGCATAAATCACTTGCGCATGTTGCTTCTTAAGTTGTACGGAATTGAAAATTACTATCCTAGCCGTCACTCTTCCTTAATAAGATAATATAGATAAGTAGATTTATGTTTGTCACATTGTTTATATATGTAATAGTAGTATTACTGATTAGTAAGGTAATAATATTAATTTCAAAATAATATTAATATCCAGAATCCAAATCTATGTAATTTATGAGTTCCAATTACCTCGTCATTTGCTTTTCTTTTAATAATAACTAAAGTTCCAATTGTCAATATCATGCTTTCCATATCCATCCCAAAGCCATAAATTTGTTTACATTTCCATCTGTAATCATCAATTCAAATGTCCAAGCCTTAGTTATCGATACATTATGTCATTGGTTTGGTTATGTGTTCGTTGTCCCATACTTATTGTCGATTGACTAATAGTATCTATTAATCTAAAATTGCAGTCTTCCTCACTAGTCGACTAAGTCTCATACACTTACTTGTAGTTATAGTCTATTCAAATGTCTAAGTCATATATTTGTGAAATTGGTCCTGAATAGTTATGCTCGTTTTAGTCCCATACGTGTACCCGCGATAATTATATATATATATATATATATATATATAGAGAGAGAGAGAGAGAGAGAGAGTGGTTATAGAGAAAACCCTCCTTATTTGGTAAACTCTGGAAACTCTGACTTCCCAATATTTTTTTTTTTGAAAAAATAGGGCAAGTAATATACATGATTTTAAGCATAAGAAGCCAATTTGACGCATATTTCACTTGCTCTAATGAGCCGAAGCGCCGAGTATTTTTTTTTAAAAAATAAAATAAAATTTTGACTAACACATGTTAAGCGCTAATAACAGGTGTTAACAATATGTAAACAGTAGACGTTTTTTATTTAAAAAAAAAATCGTTCGGCGGCTTTTCGATTTTTTTGGCTCAAAATGCTTAAAAAATGTATATTACATACCCTATTTTTAAAAAAAAAAAAATGTTGGGAAGTCAGAGTTTCCAGAGTTTACCAAATAAGGAGGGTTTCCTCCATATACTTTACCTATATATATATATATATATATATATGATTGAGATCCATTAGGAACCACCACCATAGTTAGGAACCTTAGGCACCAATCTTAGCCCTCCATCTTTGATTTTGATCTAAAGGGTAAGAGTGTAATTAAACATTTAAATAATTATCATTTTCTTTTAATTATATTTCATAATCTAATTAGTTATTTTTGGTTTCCTTAAAAAGCTCACCCAATTCAACCTCCAAATCAATTCACAGAATCAAACACTATTCAGCATATATCTTGGTTTCCAAAGCTTTAGAAATAATTTCCAAACTCTAATTTCCTCTCCACTCATTCACTTTTCCCTATCATATATTTTCATCCCTATTATTATTGATTAGAAGTTAATTTCAAATCACGATTTCAAGACTATGGACGGTTACTACAGTCTTTAAGGTATGTGATACATTTTTTAAAGATTCTTACGTTTTCATTGGATTAATAGTCCATTTCAAATCTCAAGTATCAATCCTCATGTTATGGATGTTTTTTTTAATTTGTTCCAATGAAGTCTTTAACAATATTTGAGAAGGTTTTTTTTAGTTATTTTAAATAAAATCCTCAACTACTCTGAGCAGTTATGAGAGCATTCACAATAAACACTTCATCTCCATCTATATAATTACACTAAAAATTACTACATTTCTCTCTCCTTTTCTATTTAATAATATTTATTCTATACTTTTATCATTATCTTTTCTCTCTCCTCTACTCACAACCACTTTTAAAAATATTAAAAAATTATAGAGGGTGAACAGTGTCTTTTCCAAATTTACTGATGAACAGTGTCTCCTCTATATATTTTCTCTCTCCTTTACTCACAACCACTTATACACACTCTATATAATATAGAGGGCCCCTCACACTATTATGGAGCATCTACTGTGTATGTTAATTGTTCTTCAATTTCCACGATGTATGTTAATTGGAATTTAGTGTTTCAAGTATCATCGAACTCGATATCGGTATTATGATATAAATTTCTATTCGATGCATTTCTATTTTCTTTTTTATTTTTATTTATATAAAAAGCTTTTGTTCATTTTCGCTAAACCTGGTTGTGTTAATATACTATTTTAACTTTTATTTTTATTTACAAATTGACGAGATTATTGTAGTTAATTGATTGTTTAATTTTGTGAATTGTTTTGATGTTTCATGTAGTTGGGTTTTATTTCGGTTAGAGAAGATGGATTGTTGATTGGGACACGAAGAACACGAATAAGATCCTCTTGGTTTTCTATTCCAACCAAACTTGACGATTTAAATGATATTTCGTTCATATGTGTGTCCAAATTATAGTCATGTAAGCTTGAAGAAACAGATATACACCAATGTATATTTTGTTCATATACAAAAAGGAAGAAACCTCAACATCTTTTTATGGTGTACACTGATGTATTTAACTTACACACCAATGTATATCTATGTTGATGATGATGAATGAAAGAAAAAAAACGGATATACATCAATATATATGTGTGTCCAAATTATAGTCATGTAAGCTTGAAGAAACGGATATACACCAATGTATATCTGTGTTGTTGATGATAATGAATGAAAGAAAAAAAGAAAGTGATATACACCAATGTAAATGGAGAAGGAGAGGGTTTTTAGTAGGTATTTATGGTGTAATCAATTTAAATTATGTGTTATGATAACCTAAATCAGTAAATGGAGAAGGAGAGGGTTTTTAGGAGGTATTTATGGTGTAATCAATTTAAATTATGTGTTATGATAACCTACCTAATTTTGTGGAAGACCAAAAGTCCATAATACCCTTACATTAAAATAAACAATTAATTAATCTTCTAATTATTTACAATCATGCCATTAGAGATCAATGGCTATAAAGTGGTTCCTATAGTGTGGTTCCTATTTGAACCCTATATATATATATATATATATATATATATATATATATATATATATATATGCATAGCACTCGAACTAGTTATACCTTTCCATCTTGTGGTTCCAAATTAGTGTTGTTGATTGATGTTACGGGCGTCCCAAGCTCAACCTCCAATGACCTGGTCAACGAATCTTAACTCGGTTCTAGACTCGGGCCCAGATCATAAAAAAACCTGTCTTTACTAACTAAAATCCCTAATTTTGTTAATTGAAGTTCATATTAATCATCTCTGATCGGTTTTCTGAGTTAAATAATAATAATAATAATAATAATAATAATAATAATAAAGAAAAATTATAAAAAAAACATTAGAAAAACAATCTGGAAACACACTTTATAGAATAAGAAGCCTTCCATAACAATCCAGACAAATCGTGGCACAGAAATTCTTAAAATGGTTGCATCTCTATCTCTATGTTTAATAAAATACGTTATAGTTGTAGAACATATTTTGATAATAATAATAATAATAATAACAACAGAAATAATAATAATAATAATAATAATAATAATAATAATAATAATAATAATAATAATAATAATCATACCTATCATCTTCAAAACACCACCCCCACCAAAACAGATCCATCGTCTCCCACCAAAAAGATCCATCGAACCATCGTCTCCCACCAAACAGATCCATCGTCTCCCACGGTCTTCAGCTTCGAACCATCGTTTCCCACCGTCTTCAGCTTCGAACCATCGTCTCCCACCAAACAGATCCATCCCAAAGACCACCATCGAACCACCACAGGCCCCTCCCCTCTAACCCTCACCCGGTCACCAAATCCTTCACAGATCTTGTGTTTTAGAGAGAGAGAGAGAGGGAGAGACAGTTAGAGGGAGAGAGAGAGAGACCAGTGTATGTGTGTGTGAGAGAGTGAGAGGTGATATTATTATTATTATTATTTAGAAGATAACTTGGGGTGGGGGAGGGGAGGGGTGGGGGGTTATTATTACTAAAATACCCATAAGTAATTGTGTAAAAAGACATTGTTAGCCCTAATTAAAAAAATAAAAAAAACTATAAACATGATGGTGTGTCACTTGGTGATTTGTCTAGAGGAGTTCTCTAGTTCTCACAACTCAGTGGAATTCTCATTTGAGCCCAATCCTATATATTATATATATGCATAGCACTCGAACTAGTTATACCTTTCCATCTTGTGGTTCCAAATTAGGTGTTGTTGATTGATGTTACGGGCGTCCCAAGCTCAACCTCCAATGACCTGGTCAATGAATCTTGACTCGGTTCTAGACTCGGGCCCCTTTCCCCCTTCACCATGGTCCACCGCTATCACCAACACTTATCACCACTACCCATCATCACCATCAATGACCACTATTACTATCACCACAAACACTATTGTTCCTATGTAAAGATCTTAACAACCGGTTCATTGCTCATCATCGTCATCATCATCTTGGACCTCAAACTATCAACCAATATACTATAACCCTACAGAACCACCGGCATCACTGTTGACAACATTCACCATCACCATCGGAATCTTAAATGAAGCTTCCACCATCACCATCACCACCACCATCGCTATCGTCATCACTCATTAACACAACCCGACACTAACGCTCGTCATCACCATAGCCGCCATTATCGCAATCAAGTCCAACCATGCTACCACCGGTGCTAATTAATCATCACCGTCCCTCTCATTGAATAGTCACCTTCATTATTATCTTAATTGCGTCGGCTGGCCAGAGACCAGGTCCGGCGTCCCTCTTCCTGATCTCTCTCTCTTGTTCTACAGTCTCTCTCACTCTATCTCTGTTTTCTCTCTCTTACTATTATCTGATGTGTGTGTGTTTCATGAGAAAACAGTATTTTGTTAGAGATGAAAGTCAAGTTATAAAAGAGAGGGTGTGCGTATGAGAGAAGTTAAGCAGGTGATGAGGATGTGTTGTCAAAAGATTAGGGAGTACATGTGTCCTCCCTAATGAGTAATCAAGGGATGTTCGGGTGGGTTCGTTAACGCGTATTAATTCGGTTACGTATCGTGCACTCGTGTATGATAATTTTATACATATATTAGTTCAGGTTTCGATTTCGTATACAAATATATTACTTGTAATTATTATTATTATTATTATTATTTATTTCTTCGTCGTTTTATTCTTAGTCGCGAAATATTTTGGGCCTGGAACCGGGGTGATACATTATCCACCTGTTAATGGAATTCCTTCCTCGGAATTACTTTTAAGCTATCTACTATTTACATCTAATACTCTCCATACTCGTATTCAGTGTTCGGTTCTACATGATTGTGCGTACATAATTCTTTTATATACCAAATTGTTAGTCATAGGATTTCCATTCTGAAGCCTCACACTGTGTTCTAGGATTTCTACATAACATCTCATACAGTGGTTGTATTTACTTCCTTTGCTAGAGTATATTTATCAGTCTGTGCTAAGTTTATATGGATATCTTCCACTACTAAGTTCTAGGTACTAATACAATAGTTACGATCTGTCATGATCCTTTTGGATGTTAGGAATTTCACAACGCTTATCTAAGGATTGGGATTAAACCCAACGGTTATGGTTCGAGTTTGAAACAAATGGTTTAAACTATCGACAATCTAAGGGGTTGTTTTTGTTTTTTTTATTTTTTTATTCCATGTCCTATTTCCGATGTATCATTGGTGTTTATGTATAGGGTGTACTACAGCTAACCCACCACACCTTTGATGCCTCGAAAACGTACCCGAAATCTTCCCCAAAATCCCTGATAGAAAACGTACTTTGTCAAGAAATCTTATGTGTGTTATGAGAATTATTAGTTCTTAATAGCTTCGCTTAGTATAAATTGACTACCAAAATGGGGTCTTATAAATGCTAGAAGGTGTGATGATTCTGCAATAAGGGTGTGATGATTCTGCAATAAGGGTGTCATGATTATACCTCGACTAAGGCTTTCTTAGTTGTGTTTAGCCCAAAATTCCTACATATGTGCTCCGATTGCTATTTGTTCTTAATACTATGTTTTAGTGTGGGTAAACTTCCGATATGGGGTCTTATATAAGACTATGTTTTAAGGTTATATGCTACTCTTAGCAAACTTTTGTGCTTAGTACTGTGATTAATTCTATTTATATTCTTCAGCAATTCGTCAAATTTCTTAAGTTTTCAAAATTTCCATGATTCGTGGTGTCTGGCAAGGTGATGACTTGATAAAGAACCAAGAAAAGACAGACATTGTAACACAATATGTTGATCTTAAATACATCGAGGGGTACATAATATTTCCTTAGTGTCCTATATCCTATCTTTTGTAGGATCGAATTGCTATTTATGGTGATTTTTTCTCTCAAAACTTCGATCATGTTCTCTGGTTCATGTCAAACATTCCCTATAACCATCATTACATATGCATCTGCTCCCCTTGTTAAGACCTACCTATGCATTTGTAATAAATTTCATATAGATAACCCGTCTCTATATTAGAAGGTTACGGAACTAATCCAATGGTTTTGACAATATTCTAAGGATAAAATGGGGTAGGAAAGTAACGGAACTTATATTAAATCTTAAGAATACCTCATGTAGCGTTTAATCTTAGTCTCTTTGGGTCACTGGATCAAGTATTCACGTTATACATATACCCTTGGATATGGTTTACTCGTATTTCTATTGGTACTTTGAGAATCATCTTTACGACCTGTTATGTGATTATGATTCCACTGCACAATATTTATCTAAAATCTGCGGAGACCAATACAAATCAAGTCCGAATAGGATGAAATCTAGTGATTAATGGTTTTAATCTCTATCTTTGGTTTGGTTGGTAGGAAGACGCTAACGCGAAATTTAACTTATACATAAGCACAAATCATATATGAGCCTTATAATTAACCACACTATTTGGTTAGAACAGGACTTATCATATTGGAGGTATCCATGTGTTAGATCGATCAAGATTCTCTTCGGTACTCCGAATCCCTTCAAGTTGTAATGCCAAGTTTTGGCGACTTACCTAAATCTCATGGTTAACTCATACGAAAGTTATTTACAACTAATAACACTCATGTAGATTTATATACATATATATATAATCTGGACAATAAGTATTATGGTAATCATGGATGCGCGCACACACACACACATATATATGTGTGTGTGTGTATATATATATGCTTATCAAATATGCCACGTTGTATCAAGTATATCAACTTCAAAACCTTTACTACGATCATACGAGTATATCACAAATTTGTTTGTCTCTAACATAATCTGTTTCCTCACATAAGTTTATGGTTATCGTGGTTATCACATATACTTCCGGTTACCCCTCGGATTTCTTAGAATTTCTTCGTGCCTGTGAATTCACAATTACATGACGTCAAATGTAATCGTTAATTTACCTCACGAAACTGTTCTAGTAATCTCCGTTGTAGTCATCATTCACGTATTTAAACAAAGCTCGTTTATGGTTCAAACTGGTTCTAAATCCATGTAAACATTATGGTGTGTTCAAGTACTCAAGTTTCAACTTGTTTGATCGTCACTCTGGTCGATCTTAGGTAATTCTAAGGCCTTATGATCAAATTGATCCGGATGACTTGGAGGAAATGGATCTACAATGGAATCTCGCCATGATCTCCGGGAGAGCTAAAAGGTTCATGGGTAGGACAGATAGGAAGCTCGTCGGAGGAAGAGCAAGTTTTGAAAAGTCTAAGGTGAAATATTACAACTGTCACAGCTTTGAGAAGGTTTAAGATGTTGTTGAAGATGAGCAGAAACCAGTTAAGAAGGTTGAAGAAGTCAAGACAGAGGAACCTAATGTGAAGGAGGATATCAAGGGAAACACTGAGGAGGCTGAAGAGGATAAAAGAAAAGAGTTGACGACACAGGTGTTTGATCTGACAACATCTACTGAAGGAATGTCAACAAAAGAGTTCATTGCCTACATGGCAGATCTGAGTTCTGAAGCTAAAAAGGTACAACTTCCTCTTACTTTAATCACCGATGCTTGTAATAAATGTGTTGATTATGCTTAACGAATGGCTTGGTTGCTAAACGAAAATGATCAAATAGCTAAGCATAATACTGACTTAAGTGTGTTGCTAGATCAAGAGAAAGAAATTAATTTAAGTAATAATGTTAGAGAGAGTGGACTTGACAAAATTAAAAGCTGCTCAGAAAGACCTTAAGGATCTCAATTATGTGCTTAAAGATAAAATAGATTATCTTAATTTGTCAGAACTTGCTATAGTTAACAAATAGGCTGAAATTGCTCAGAAAAAATGTGGAGATAGATTAGCAAAAAATTAACTTAACAGATCTGAATAGGCAGGTGGATCAATGTAGAAGCACCAAGTACCTTTATAATGCTATTCAGGACACTAGAAAAGAAAGAAATGATAATAGTGGAATACGTTATCAGGATGTACTTCCTCCCATGAATGGAAACTACACGTTTCTACCATCTGAAAATGAGGTGGCTGATAAATGTATAAATCTATACCAGTAGAGGAAAGAGTTGAGGAGCCAGTAATAAGTGCTCAGGAGATGAGTGGTAATTCAACTAGTAGGAGAAAGGTCGAAGAAGGACTTGGGGTGACTGAGAACACTAAAGGTTGGGGGTAAAACGGAAAACGTTGTTAAACCTGACTCTATTGTTAATGAAAAGGCAAAACCCAAAGCTTCTAAAGTCAAAAATGATAAAGCTGAACCCAAAATTATTTTGAAAAATCCTAAAATATCAAAACAGGAGAGGCACAAAAACAAGAAACTAAACAGGGTAAAGCTGAGTGTTCTGGGTCTACCTCACCCGATTCACTTGGTGATGAAGGGTTGAGCTCTAAGGGGCATTATGAAAAACCCCTTGAGATACGATCATGCTTCAAATGTCACCAAAAAGGGCACGTGGCAAGTATGTGTACCGTAAAAAAGGGTGAAGCATTTGCATCAACTGATGCAAAAAGAGAGTAGTCTCCTGTTAAAGCTGAAAACAGAAAAGAGATGAGTAACTCCGCAAAGAAAAATTTGCAGAAAAAGTTAGAAAAAGAAAGTGAAGGTGGGTCTAGGGACAACTTAAAACGTCCTGAAAATCCAAACTTTGAGAAACCAAAGTGTGTTCCTAGACAGGTAAGTGTTGGTAAGGAAATCACATTTGTTGCTTCATCATCAAAACAGGTTCCACCAGTTAATACCAACAAATATCAACCGCATCACAAACAACAGTGTCACCCAAGTCCACAGGGTGACAAACCGTGTAATGTAAATAATAAAAATATGCAAAATGGTTATCGGGATAGACCCTATCCTAATAACCAATTTTTTCAAGAAATCATTACAATCAATGATACTCCAACATGGGGAGTTACCCTCAGAATCAGTACAACGAGCTAGTGAATCAGAGAGAATATTACAATACTCAGAATCACAGGCCCTATAATCATTATAACCAACCACACGGAAACAGTTCCCCTAGATCCAGGAGTCCAGAGAGGAGTGATGGATATTGGAGGGAGTTTTCTTTTGTTGATGAAATGGGACGACCCAAGACTTTGACAGCTTAGGTCCCTTAATCTAACTAATTTTCGTTTTGAATGCAAGAGCTGCTTAGGAGGATTATCAACCGGTGGTATGTTGATAGTAGCTGCTCTAGGCATATGACAGGGGAAATGAGGCTGTTAATTAAGTTTGTAAAATGTGATGGAGGTTATGTTAATTTCGTAGGCGCCAAAGGTGGGCGCATCTCAGGAAAGGGGAAGGTCACAAATGGCAAGATCACCCTAGATGGAGTTAACTATGTTGAGGAATTGAAGCACAATCTCATGAGCATGTCTCAAATTTGTGAAAAAGGGCATTCGGTACATTTCACAAAGTCTGAAGCTTTAGTGTTGAAACCAGGGGTTATTATTCCCGCAGAATGGATTATCATGAGGTCTCCAAGAAGAAATGACACATATTTCATGGACATGAGTGTTCGAGACAATACATAAGGGGAGTCTAGATGCTTACTTTCATAGGCATCTGCATCAGACTCAATGTTGTGGCCTAGAAGGATGGGACACATCCATTTCAGAAACATAAATTAAATCATCAAGAACATTTTGGTTACTGGTGTTCATTTAAAAAGCTTTGGTCTAGAGGAAAAATGTGTCCATTGCGAAAAGGGAAAGCAACACAAGAAGTCTCATAAAACAAAGGCTTTCAACTCTATCTCTGCTCCTTTCGAGCTAATTCACATGGATCTTTTTGGCCCGGAGAACGTAAGGAGCATTGGTGGAAAATTCTATTGTCTAGTTATTAGTGATGATTTTTCTAGATTTTCTTGGGTGTTTTTCTTAGGTACGAAGGATGAAACGGGAGAAATCTTGACGAATTTCATTCTTCAAGCAGAGAATCTTTTCAACACCACAATCAAGAGGATCAAAAGCGAGAATGGCTCGGAGTTTAATAACAATGCTTTTTCAATCTTTTGTATTCGCAAAGGAATTGAACATCAATTTAGTGCTCCATATGAGCCGCAACAAAACGGGGTCACGGAGAGGAAGAATATGACTTTAATTGAAGTAGCTCGAACAATGCTGGCTGACTCAAAGCATCCAATCCATTTTTGGCCAATCCATTTATGGGGGGAGGCAGTGAATACAACCTGCTATGTTTTGAATAGGGTTTTGACTATCAAGAAACACAATAAAACGTGTTATGAACTCTTGAACGCTCGAAAACCAAATATCAAAGATTTTGAATCCTTCGGGATGTAGTTCACTATTCCCGAAACTAAAAACCAACCAAAAAATTGATGACGTGGCTGACGAGGGATTTTTCCTTGGCTATGTTCCCGGTTCACCAAATAAACATGTTTTTAATAAATCTAAGGGTGTAGTAGAAATAGTTTTTAACATTGAAATAACAAGATACTCACTTATGGATAGTGAACAGGAACCCAGTTGGATGTTTGATTATGATGTTGTATTTAAGTCTTTTAATGTTCCTCGTACCTTTAATGCAGATCCAAAAGATGAAGATAAACTAATACTTGACGATGATGATGACACTGTCAGACCAAGGTCAATTATTCCAAATTCTGCAGCAAAGGAAAACACAGATGCAAATGAAAGCAGATCGGGAAATAACCGTTCGTCATTTACACAAGTACCCACAACAACTGAAGAGGAACCTTTTACGAATCCGTTTGCAGTAGAAACCACTTCAAATGATGAGGCTATTAGTGAAATTAATTCTAATTTGGATGATGAATTACCGGTAGACACTACTGTCACCACCCGTACAGACAATCACCCGGTTCACTTTATACTGGGAGATCCAAATGCGGTATTCAGAAAAGAAGAAGTTTTTCGAATGCTACTTGTCTCTATAAAAAAAGGAGAGGCTCAGGACTGATAAATCGGTGCTTAAAGTGCTTCATCTCACAGGTTGAACCGAAGACTTATCAATTGGCTCTTCGTGACAACTCATGGGTCGACGAAATGCAAGAAGAACTCGCTCAGTTTAGGAAGCTCAAGGTCTGGGAGTTTGTCGATCTCCCTAAGGGTGCTCAGGAAATTGGCACCAAATGGGTTTTTAGAAACAAGAAGGATGACAATGGTTTAGTTGTCAGAAATAAAGCTCGGCTGGTGGTAAAGGGTTTTAGTCAGCAGGAAGGGATAGACTTCAATGAAGTGTTTGCGCCAGTAGCCAGGCTGGAGGCCATTCAGCTCTTTCTAAACTTTGCAGCTTCTAAAGGATTCAAAGTGTATCAGTTAGACGTCAAAAGTACCTTTCTGTATGGCAAGGTCCAAGAGCTGATGTGTGTCTCTGAAACTCTAGGGTTCACTGATCCAGAATATCCAGATCGAGTCTACAAACTTGATAAGGCTCTTTATGGACTTCATCATGCTCCTAGGGCATTGTATGAGACACTATCAACCTATCTCCTAGATAATGGCTTCGTGAGATGGGAGATAGCCAATACACTATTCATTCAAATAAAATGTGAAAATTTTCTATTGGTTCAGGTGTACGTTGATGATATCATCTTCGGGTCACCAAACGAAGACATGTGTAAAGATTTTGAAAAGGTCATGAAGAAAAAGTTCAAGATGAGTGCAATGGGGGAATTGAAGTACTTTCGGAGTCTACAGGTTGATCAGAAGATAGATGGAATGCTTATCCATCAGACTAAGTATGTGCATGACATCCTCACAAGATTCCAGATGATTAATTACACAATTTATGCTACTCATCTGCAAGTAAATCACGAACTCGGTCCAGATACTGAAAGTGATAAGCATCTCAATCGAACAGAGTATAGGGAAATAATTGGTTCACTTATGTATTTAACTGCTTCTAGACCTGACATTATGTTTCCAGTTTGTCTTTGTGCCAGGTTTCAGGTTGATCCATGGGAGTCACATATGATTGCGGTAAAAAGGAGAATGAGATACCTTAAGGGGAAACCCAAGTTAGGTCTCTAGTATCCATCAGATTGTGGTCTCTAGTATCCATCAGATTGTGGATTATATCTCATATCCTACACCGATTCAGGCTCCGGAGGTTGCAATCGGAACAGGAAGTCAAAAACTGGCGGATGTCAATTACTTTAGGGGGGGGAGATTAGTGTCCTGGCAGTGCAAGAAGTAAACCTCTGTACTAGTGTCCTCATGTGAGGTAGAATATGTTGCAACGAGTAGTTTTCGTTCACGGGTTTTGTGGATAAAGCAACAAATGCGGGACTACGATTTGAATTTTCAAAATACTACTATCATGATTAATAATAATGTTGCCATACCTATCACCGAAAATACGAGCAACTTTTCTAAAACTAAACATATTCATGTCAGACATCGCTTTATAAGGGATTGTTTTGAAAAGAAAATGATACATCTAGAAAAAGTGGACACAAAAGAGAATTTGGCTGATCTTTACACCAAGGCATTTGACAGGGCTCGTTTTGAACTACTGGGGCAACTGAACGGGATGAGGAATCCTGAATAATTTTACGTTTCCTATAAGTCACTGAAGTCTTTTGTATATAGTTAAAAGAAAGTCATCACTGCGTAAAAGAGAGGATATGATAGTACGTCAGTTGCTTTATTGTCGCACTTCAAACAGAGCAGAAAACTTAAAATGATAAGTGCGACTGCAGCTCAATTAGGTGATATACCAGTAGGCAAACTTACAACGCGTACTCAGCCCATAATATGATACAAACGTAACGGATAGTGGTACATGTGGGTACCATAACATCGGCGTATGATTTTATGGTCTTAATTCTCGCGTTGATAGATTGCCAAAATCAGAGGTTTCGGGTCTTTATATTATGGAATTATCCGGTGATAACCTGGTTGTCCTTCTGCTGCATCCAGATATATGCTGACCTAGGCACAACCAGGATTTCTTAAAAAGAGCATAAAGAAAAAGGAAAATGCCAAAACCTTATATGCTGAAAGGCTAACTCAAAAATGCATCAAGCTAAAATACGTACCTAACGGTATTTTTCCTTACCCTGGTTGAGTTCACACTGGTCACTTTGCTGCATCCAGAAATATGCTGACCTGTACACTGGTGTGTCTCGAACCTGTAAATCACACGGATAACGGCAATGGTGAACCTTGCTTCTTGAATCATCATTTTTCAAACTTGGAAGACCTTTGTAATCCCATTCTAGCTACTTTTAGGACTCGATACCGCTACCCTTTCCTTAACCATGAAACCCAATATTAGTTCAATTTCCTTAGGTTTTTCATATTCCTACTTTTGTTCACAGTTTCTCACATGTTTTCCTTTCGTCATCAGGTACAACCAAACTCTCAAACCAAATTACAAATTCTATTTTAGATCACCACTGAAAAAGCAATCCACATACATTTATTTGTGTGATTGAACAAGCAAAATAATCAAACAGCCCTTCAGCATTAGTTATTTTTTGTTTATCTCATTTTTTATGATTGTTCGAAAAGTAAACAACGGAATTCACATCCTTTTGCCAATAATTTAGAAATCCAAACACACCCTCCTTGGTATTCAGATAAAGCATATAAAAGAAATAATTCGTGGTTTGTTTCTTCTTTTTTACGTTGCAAACATCCCAAAAGAGCCTGTGTATCGTTACTAGAGATTTGATTTGTGAAATACGGATCAAAAAATTTGTAATATTCGACACACATATGTGATTTGAAACTAGAAAATGAACACCAAAAAGGTCATTGGAACGATTTATTGATTAAAGATTAAATCAATGATATTGTTCTTGATTTTGTACTGGGCTCTAATAACAATTTTGGTGCCGAGGATCATTCAAACAATCATCAAACAAGATATAAACAAATAATAGAGCAATAGAAATCATAGAACTTATTAGGGTTTATCCACCCTCGATCATTTTACAAAACTCATCCGATATACATAGTTGAAGGAATCGACGTGACCTATATGCACATCCATATACAACATAGTTAAATCGGTTTCTAATTTACATATGTTACACTATGACCAAGGTTGCCTTTTGGGGAGGGTAGAGTTGGTGACAGGCCAGGTCTCTGACTTTTTTTTTTTTTTAAAAAGCCTACACATTTTATGTATATATACGTGTGTGTGTCAAGGTTATTTACCAATGGATCATTGTCCTAAAACCTAAACTACATTAAGAATAGAAATTATATAATTACTCTAGTGTATTTGTATAAAAAAAATATTTTACATCTTAATTTACCAAAAAAACATGCTCTAGTATATGGAAATAAAAAAACTCTATCACTTTTCATGTTTAGCATGTTATGATTCATTTGTATTTGATCCTTACACTATGTAAGTTGGATTCTATTGAGAAATCACCCAAGTTGAGAGAACCGTGAGAAGTACGGCTTAAATGCGATTTTTTTTACCCAAGAATGTAAAAGTGGCTAACTAAGAAATATATAAAAAAAATTAAAACGTCCTTACACCAATGTAACAAAAAGTGACTTAAATGAAGTTGCGTCGAAATAGTTCAATTTACGTCACTTTCCTTACACTGGTGTAAGGACGCTGTAAAATTTTTAACTTTTTTACACATTCCTTAGTTAGTCATTTTTTCATGCTTGGGTAAAAAATTGTAAAAATGTCGTATTTTAAGTTGTAATTCTCATGGTACTCTTAATTCGAGTGAGTTCTCAAATTTGAGAAAACCCTAGAAAAAAACTACTTCCAAAACTTTTTTTTTATTTGAAAACTTTAGGGCATGTAATATACATGTTTTTAAGAGCATTGAGGAAAAAAAAGTGTCGTGCGTATTTTGTTTTTAAATAAATAAGTTTTCTAGTGTAACATGAAACTTTTTTTTTAAAGTGGCTCGACACTTTTTTAATTTTTTTCCCTTAAAACTCTTAAACATTTATATTACATGCTCTAAAATTTTAGTTAAAAAAAAGTTCAGAAAGTAGGGTTTTTCTCAAAAAAATAAAAAAAAAAGAGTGGGGTTTCTCCCAATACTTAGCCTATTTATATAAAGCTGTATATTTAAACCCAAACAAATAAAGGGTTGGACACGATGGATTATAAAGATTTGATTGAGAGCTCTCATTTCATAAATGCTAGGAGAGCATCATGAGTCGCTCAAATAAGTAAACCAAATCATTTTAGTAAAATATTATCGTTTGGTTTATTGTTATACAATTATTGTCGTATTATGGGTTTTCCATATATGTTTATTGAGTTTGTATTTAAGCTGTCGTTTTTTTTTTCCACGCCGGGACTAAAACATTTTGATAATTTTTTGGGGCATTGACTCTTGGCACATTACAAGTATACAATGCGACACTAAGGGAGGGAGGGACGCCACACGGTGAAGAATACGGTACCTTCCTTTGCGTCAATCGCAGCCCGCCACCTGGACTACCAGTATATCACCCATGAACCCCCTTCACCGGCGGCACCACCTGTTCCTCTCTCTCCTCTGCACCTCTCTCTCTCTCTCTCTCTCTCTCTCTCTCTCGCTTTTTCTGCTCTGCAAACAGTGATATATCTCACTGAAATGGGGTACCAGCCTTCACAGAATCCACTACTCAGGTCACCGGTGACAGTAAACACATGAGGGTAGTGGGTACCAACCCTTTGCTGGTAGCGCCTCGCCCTCCCTAATATATAGTTTCTGATAAATACGTAACTTTTATTCAAATTTGTATCAAATAATTAAGGTTAACATACACATAAAGTCGCCTAAATAATTTTCTTTGAAGAAATGCATCATTGATCATGACAGGCCCCAAGCCCAAATAGAGAAGAAAGATTGATAAACTAATAAGCATTTTATGAAAAGATGCAAATTTTAGAGTTCGTCTTGGTCATTAAACTAGGTTAAGTGGGCTCCGCCTTGGATGCCTGTCAATTATAATTTATAGATGATTACAACAAAAGATATGTAAAGCATAACACTATTTAACTAACAAAAGTTTATTTGAACTTAACGTAATGCCATGACCGGTAAATATGTTTTTAACAAATCTACAATGTCACTAAACTAAATTCTAGAAGTTTGTGTTACATGTTGTAACCGAGGACTTGCTACACTGTTTATTGCTTATACTAGTAAATATATATTGTTAATGTTAATTGCTTTTTATTTCTAAACTAAGAGGGTGTTTGGGATTGATTTTTCGAAACAGATTATGCGTTTTGGAAAAGCAAGGGTGGATCTCCTTTTAGATTCTTGCGTTTTGATAGCCTAAAAATCTATTCAAAACTCAACCCCAAACACTACAAATTGATTATTTGCGTTTTTAAAACACAATAATCTAAATATCCATTTCAAAATGCAATCTCAAACACCCCCTAAGTTGTAATTTATAAAACTCTGAAAATTATATTTTTTATACTACATTATTTTTATATTATTATAACTTTACTTGATTGATTTATATAATAATAATAATTAAGAGAAGGAAATGGTAACCTATTGGAATTGGTTTTCTATGTGTAAACAATTGTAGTCTTTGTCACAAACATGTAAAGTGAATTAAAAAGTGGCATTAAAACACCTAAAAGCTTTCCAAGTGGAACTCATAAGGGTATTTCTCATGCAAACATCACTACAATATGGGACCATATTGGCTACCACCTTTATATATGTATGAAACTGCTTTACTTTGAATATTATACAAATTTTATGCAATAATGTATAAATTGTTGAAGCCACCATTGTTTAAAAAGGAGTATCTTTTCCCTCACTTTATATATTGTTTTTATAATCATATGCTTTGTAGATTGAAAAGATATTTATTTTGATCAAAATATCAACGAGTGAGAAAAATATGACGTGTGGATACATGTTCTTTATGAGTGGGTAAACATATAAAATGGTGGTTATATAACATGGTGAATATACCAATACGTGAAACTGATATTAATATAGTGACAATTATTATTATTATTATTAAATAGAAACGAAAAGACACGTAATAAGAAAAAGAATAATATTTAAGTCTTCTTAGTGAGCGATCATATAAAGACCAAGGGAAAACAGTTGCATCATAAATTAAGATATCGATCGGACTCTATGTTTGTATATTTGAAAGTTTTTATTAATGACATTATAATTCATATTTACTATTGGTTGTTCTTCGCCTTGTTTAACGGAGAGCAAAGATAACCCAACTTTATCTTGGGTTTGATAGATGAGTGCACTCTTTATTAGTTGTTCTAACCGATAGACAAAAGAGTGCATGCTACTCCAAATTGATCATGCATTGTTTTGAGTGTACAATGAATACACTGGAGAAATCTGATTTGGTGAAAAGTAAGCTAACGAGTTTTGCACGGTAAAAGATCGAGTTACATAGTTTTCAACTCTAAAACAAAGGTCATTGAGGACACCTTAAATGTAAAATTCAATGAAATGTCTACACTCAAGATTCCAGCCAATCCAGCTTGAGTTATGTGATTGAGTCTCTCATTATTGCTTGACGAGTGAAAATTTGATCTTGAGCTCGATTGATGGAAAGCTCGAATAGGCTTCTTTACATTGAAATTAATTTTAATTAACTCATAATTTAATATTTAAGAAAGGTTCATATAAAATTCAATATTCAATTAAAAATCATATGGTCTTTTGAGTTTATTGATAAATGGAATTGGGTATGTCTTATAAACATTAAATACGGAGTTAACTAATTGAGTCAAACGAGCGAGCTTATCTTGGGTTAAGCTCTGCTCGTTTACAAACTGAGCCAACTCGCCTATGCTTGTTATAAACTAACTGATTTTAAGCAAGTCTTTTCAAACGAGCTCTAAGGCAAAAGTTGTTTTTTTTTAACCCTACTTGTTTTATTGCGTACACTTATAAATGGTGTGTAAGAACATTTGCATAGGAACTATTTGTCATAACTGGAGTGGTATAGAGGCTTAATGATAGGTGACTTGGGGGCTTTATGGTCACAAGTTCGAGCCTTAAAGAATACCAGGTTTTTACCGATTATTCACTGTTGTGCCTTCGGACGGGTGAGTAATCGGGTTTTCCATAGATTGGTGGACATGGAGGACTGAGTGCCCCGTGGGTATCCTGAATTTGTCATAAAGGGATTCCCACGGGAGCCTTGACGACTTTGTTAGCCATTTCAAAAAAATTTATTATTGAAACTCGTGAGTGATGAATGATGAATATGGGTGCGAAACAAAATCGATAGCATAAAATCTTTGAGTTTGTGGCTGAAAAAAAACCACAAGTACGAGTAATTATGTGTAAAGAGTATAGATATGTCCATGGCTTAGGTGCCACCCCTAACTTTGAATTTTAATGCACATGCATACTAATCTACAACAAAAAAAAAAGCATTTATCAACTCTACTTGGTATTGAATTGACCACCTAGATTAACCTACAACTTTCTCTAGAAGAAAACCTTTGATCACAATATCAATGTCAAGTTTCTTATCAATGTTGGCTTTTTCTTTAGCAAAAGGACGGTATTGGAAACCCTCACTTTGCTTTCTCCATAATTCTTTGTAAAGAAAGAAAAAAAGGCATTGCACTTGTCTTTAAAAGAGAAGATGGAGTGGAGGGTCATCTTGTCTTATGATAAATCACACAATCGTGTTCTTTTGATCGCAATAGACAAATTAGGTTAGCATATACATCTTTTACTGTATAATAAATTATTGAATATGTAATAGGAGGTTTTTCAATCAAATTATTTTGAGGTGGACACTATATAGAGGAGAGAGACCAAGGACTTAGCACGTTCCTAAGTTCATTTTCCATGTACAATCCTTAGAGGAGAGGGGAAATATATCTAAGAGATGAAGGATAGTATCGTTCCATAAGTTCATGACTTTTCGAGAGAGAAATAAGGTTTTCGGAGGGGACAAGTAGGGTAGCGGTGACAAGTAGGGGTGTAAATGACACATAGCGGCTCGAGAGCTACCCGGGATCGGCTCGGTAAAAAGCTCGAACGAGCCGAGCCTTAATGAGCCCGAGCCCGAGCTCGAGCCTGAAATATGGCTCGTTTAGTTATCGAGCCCGAGCTCGAGCCCTATATACAAATCTCGATTGGGCTCGCGAGCCTAAACGAGACCAAACATAATTATAAGTTATTTATATATCTCTTATAATTTATAGCCCACATCTCCAAAACCAAAGTCCATATTTCATAGGCCCATTTAATAACACTCGCGAGCCGAGCTTTTGCAATCTCGAGCCGAGCTTTGAGCTCGTTTGAGATTGTTCTCAAATCACCTCGAGCCGAGCTGAGCTCGAGCTTTTGATTTTGCTAGCGAGCCGAGCTCGAGCTCAAGATTGTAGGATCGAACCGAGCCGAGCTCGAGCTCGAGCTTCATAAAACCATAACGAGCCGAGCTCGAGCCCAGCCAGGCTCGGCTCGGCTCGTTTACACCCCTAGTGATAAGGAGACGTCTTTGACCTCCCATATTGCAAATGCTCTTAGTTACTAACCTTAGATATGGCAATCAAACCCAAACCTGATAGGCCAACTCAAACAAAAAACATTTGGTGTCGGTAATGGAACAGGCATTCGGTATGGAACTGAGTGGTCCAGTTGTGAGATTAGTTTTAAAAAATTATTGTGGGTATGGGATAAAGGTGATACCCAACCAATACCAGAAATCATTTACTCCTTTTCCCGAAAGATATATACCCGAGAAAGTAACTACCAAGGTCAGAGCCTAAGTTAATGCACCACATATTACAATTTTGTAACACCCAAAAAAAACTTAGTATTTGAAAGTGCACCACATATTACAATTAGGTTTGTTAATTAAAAAGGAAATTAATCTTATTTGTTGGCTTACTAAATTTGTCAAGCACAAGGAAACTAAAGATGGAAAACCCATGTTATTGGGGTATAAAAAGGATTTAAAAACCCTAATCATTCATTCTATACCTCGTTCATACTATAATAATATAACTACAAAGAGATAGTGGGTTTTAGATAGAGAAAATGAAGAAAAGGGATTCAAGCGACAAATTGAAGATTTAAAGCTTGTAATCGTTTGGTAAAAGATTATGGATCTTTACAACAGTGTTTTTCTGGGATTCAGGTAAGAATCGACCTCCAAGTCACTACTTTCGATTAAAAAAAATGGGTGTTTGAGAAAACTCGGGTTTTCATCACAAGGGTCGGCTTTTTACCTGCTTATGGGACTACAAACCATAGATGTTGTTGGAGTTTATATGTGAATGTGAATTTTTTCTTGTTCCACGTTGGTTGGGGAAAGAAATTTGGATGGATTTATAAGTGGAAACCAATTGGAAGGAATTAAAATATTAAGTTACATTATACTTGGGAGTTGAGAACCTACGTGTGCACGTACGGGGGGTGCAAAAACGGGTTAGTTTCTAAACCAACGCAACGCCCGCATGACCTGTGGACATGAATGCCAATCCAAAAATCCAGGTCCACGTGACTCTGGGTTTTATCATTGCAGCAGTAGTTTCGTTCTTAAACCATTTTCACACGTAACTGAAGCTCAATTATCTTTCAGACAAGTGAAAAAGTCCGGCAGTGCACCACCACTGTTGAGTACCTTTGGGAACAGACCGTGAATCTGTTAAGGGAATTGTCTCAAACACAAGCCTGGATCACATTTCATTAATCTTTTTGTTGCTGTTTGTTTACTTTAGTTTCCTCTTCGAATTCATTGTAAGATTTTATATTAACCTGTTCATCTGTATCTTATCTTTCAGTGATGGAAAACAATTCTCAGCCTATGTTTACTGCCCCGCTTCAGACTTTTGTTGCATCTGGAGTCTATGTAGTATGCACGTCCGTTATTGTTGTTACCACTGGTTTAGTGGCACCATTGCATACTGCTGTGGCGAGCCATGCTGAAAAACCCGAGAAGCTCATCGATGTGAACATCAAATGTTGGCAACAAAAGATGCTCTTTTATTTGACAACGTTGAACCCTTCGAGGTTCTTGACTGAAACTATTCCTCATATTACTGAAGAGGAAATGGATGCTCAAACTGTGAGCACGATTCATGCTTGGAAAGCATTCGGATTTTCTGTGTCGAAACTATATCCTTAATGGAATGGTGGATTTGCTTTACAATGTGTATTGCAAAGCCGCGACTGTCAAAGAGTTATGGAATATTTGGAACGAAGTATAAAACTGAAGATGCGGGCACAAAGAAGTTTGTGGTGGCAAAGTTCTTGGACTTTGCTATGGTAGACTCAAAAACTGTTCATGAGTCAATTGCAAGTTATTCTTCATGACATTCATGCAGAAGGAATGATGCTTAGCAAGACATCCAAGTTGTGGCTATTATTGAGAAATTACCACCAAGCTAGATAAATTTCAAGAACTATTTGAAGCATAAGCGAAAGGAAATGACAATTGAAGATTTGGTTGTACGTCTTCATATTGAAGAAGAAAACAAGTTGCTCAAAAGAGGAACGTCATTCCTGAAACCGCTAAGGCTAATGTTGTTGAACATGGTCAATCTCCAAAGGGTAACAAAAGCAAAAAACTAATTGGGTTCAAGAAAACCAACGGGAAACGCTCCCACCTTTGACCTAAAGGTGAAATTGGGAAGAAGAAAGTTTAAGGGAACATGCTATAATTGTGATAAACCAGGACATAAGGCAAGTGAATGCAAGCTTACCAAGAAAGAAACTGACCAACAAGCAAACATGGTTGATAAACTTGTTGCTATGATCTATGATCTCTCATTGATGATCACTAAAGCTAACTGGTTGGTTCGGATGCCAAGGATTGGTGGATTGATACCGGGTGACCCAGCATGTGTGTATAGAAAAGAGCCTCTTAAACACCTTCAAGGAGATTACTAATAATGAGAAGCTATTTATGGGAAACTCTGCTAATCTGATATCAAAGGGGAAGGAAATGTTATTTGTAGATGATGTCTGGAAAAAAACTAAACATTATCTAATGTGTTGTATGTTCCTTAGATTGGTAAGAATCTTGTGTCTGATAAGGTCGTGTTGACCAAAAGTGGTATGTATGTGGGTAAAGGCTATGCCCTAAATGATATGTTTAGACTAAATGTAACTATTATGAATGGAATGAATAACGCTAGTTCTGCTTACTTGCTTGAGTCTTCTAATGTGTGGCATAGTAACCAAGGTCATGTGAATTTCAATTCCATTCGTCATTTGATTAAACTGAATTGCATACCAACATTTGATACTAGCTCAAATCATAAATCATAAATGTGAAACTTGTGTGTCAAAGCAAAACAAATATGAACGTCATTCAAAAAGTTGAACGAAACACCAGTCCCCTTGATTTGATCCACACCGATGTGTGTGATTTGAAAGCGATTCCTACTAGGTATGGAACAAGTATTTCATAACGTTTATTCATGATAGCACACGATTTTGCTATGTGCACTTACTTAGAGTAAGGACGAGGCTATTGAAAAATTTGTCGTGTTCAAAGCTGAAATTGAGAATCAACTTAACCGAAAGATCAAAAACGGTAAGGAAGCGATCGACGTGGTAAGTATGTTTCACTTTCGCTAATCTTTGTGCAAAAGGTGGAATCATACATGAACTCACGCCTCCTTACTCCCCAAAATCAAATGGCATGGTGGAATGAAGGAACCAAATCAAACCTTGAAAGAAATGAATGAAAGCCGTGTTGATAAGCTCAGGGGTGAGTGAGACATGTGAGGGATGCGCTTCTATCAGCAAATTTCATTCTAAATTTGATTCCTCATAAGGAGAAGGATGTAACACTGTACGAATATGGACAGAATCAAACCATCATGCAAACACTTGCGAGTGTGGGGGTGCCTAGTTAAGGTGGTAGTGACAGCACCAAAGCGTCTTATGATAGGACCGAAAACTGTAGATTGTGTGCTCATTGGATACACACATCTGA
>JAUTDX010004532.1:0-38274 GCA_030844895.1 Ambrosia x helenae
ACTAAAAGAACAACAAACACATAATCAATGTGTTTTAACAAACATGGAATAGTCACATTGACTTGGACAAACCCGAATTCACATAAAGCACTAACAAGTTTAGAATTCCACATCCTAAGAGCTTGTTTGAGCCCATATAAGGATTTCTTTAGTCTACAAACTTTATTCCTAGCATTAGAATTAAAACCTTCAGGTAAAGACATATAAACTTCCTCATTTATATCCCATATAGAAAGGTATTTTTTCACATCAAGTTGGAAAATTTTTCACTCATTTTGAACAGCTAGACCTATGACACATCTAATAGTAATGAGCTTAACTACTGGAGAAAATGTTTTACATGGTCAAGACCCTCATTTTGACTATATCCCTTAGCACAAGTCTAGCCTTATACCTTTCTATCTGACCATTGGACTTACACTTAATCTTGAAAATCGATTTACAACCAATTTTATGTCTTCCCTTATAGGTAAATCAACAACTTCCCAAGTTTGATTTCTATATAAGGCTGCAAGTTCTTCATTCATGGCACTGACCCAGTTAGGGTCTTTTTCAGCCTCATAATAGTTCCTAGGTTCACAACTTTTGTCAAGACTAGCAGCAAAGCTTTTACACTCAAAAGAAGATTGGAAAAGTTTATAACTTTTTCAACACCATATTAACTTTTCCCTCAACAACAAAATCATTTAGTTTTTTTTTTTTTTTTGGAAAAACAACATTCCTAGTAGACCTCCTAGGAGTAAACAGATTATCAACAACAGTGTCACCCGCAGAATGTGCATTCAAGTCACTTTCTGTATTCATAGTTCCTACCTTATCACTTTCATCTGTTGTTGACCCATTAGGCTGCTGATTTCCAGCTAAGCCTGCAGAGTCCTCAGACAAATCTAATTGCTGGACACTATGTGTTCCAGAATCCTTATTACCATTACCTCTCCAGTCATCATTTGGATCATTCACTCCTAAGTATTGTTGAGCATCTGTGTTTTCAAAAACATTGAAAAAATTTAAAAGTATTGACATTTTTTATCAGAATTAGAATCAAAGGTTTGAAAAATGTTTGCTTCTTTAAAAGGAAAAACAAGACTAAAAAAACTTTACATCTCTAGAGAAAAAATATTGTTTTATTATCAAGACCGAACACCTTGTAACCCTTTTTCTCATTTGAACCCCCGTAGTAGCCCCTATACAATCATTACCAACATACAACCTAGCTGGCTGGGCATATAAGAACTGGACCCATGAATAGATAGACGGGCAACATTGATGGACCTCTCGAAGAAGGGCAGTGCGGTCGATCATATTAACGCGTTCGAAAAATCCACCGTGAGCATAGCCAAAGACCGTCCGCATGGAAGGAGCTTAAGAACCTGTTGCGCTGTGAAGCACCGCCTCCGCCCCATTAGGAGTTCCCACCCCAAACTGAAAGTCCCCAAGGTACTTAGCCATTTCCTTCCCAACCTTCCTCATAGCCACTTTAGAAACTATCTGCGCCAAATGGCCCCTACTGCAATGGGCCGAATCCGTTATCAGGTTTCAATAAAGGGGTAAGGGGAGCCGAAGAAATGAATTCAGCTAAACCCTTGGGCACAAACCCCTAGCCAAAGGTTGACGACTTCAGTAATAGCTGAGAGCAACCCCGTGGAAGTCACTGACCCTTCTCCAGTAAGAGCGTCTAACAAATGTTGGGCCCTCAGACCGTCCCTCCCACAGGAAGTCCCTTTAGGGAAAGATCGGAGACATCCAAGCACACAATCCATATCCACAATAAGGGCGGGCATGACGTCAGAGTTGGCGGGCAAGGACAGAGGAGGCATCACCGGATGTTTGTCAATAAGGGCTCTCATGGTAGATTCTCCAAAAGGAGCAACCCCACTGGAAACACAACACCTTGACAACAGCTGTGAAGTGACCGTCCCTAACTTTTCTAAGGCATTGTTTGACATTGGGGCTCTCTTCAGAAGATTCAACCCCCCTTACATCCTGGGTAAAGAAAACACCTTCCCCCGCACTATCAAAAAGGGAAGAAACCAAATCAGCAAACCCAGAACCGTCTTTCCATAAGGAAAGCGCTTGCAGGATGCTACTACACTGCAAGGATTTCCTATTCCCAGACCTCCGCTCCTGCCTAGTGGACGGTTTGACCACCCGCAGGGTACACCTCGGCAATAAAAACAATTTGACCCAACTTTCTACAGACCCTGGAGAGGCCACCACCTTTCGTAATGCACCTGTCAAAGCTTGGGCGAACGCCAATCGACAGCTCAGGGGAATGCTCTTGACAGTTTGAACGGGCAGAGAGAAAACTTTTTCAAGGAGGGATAAGTCCCCGACAACCCCTCCTGAAGGACCCGGTTCCAAATCAACAGTCACACGACGAGGTTTCTGAATCCCGACAATGAAATCTTCCACATCCCCTGTATTAACAGAGAAGGAGAAGACATCATCAGCGCCGTGATTACACCTTTTGCTAAGAGCATGCATCACCATGCACCTCCCACATAGCCATTTGGCCCCATCTTGAAAGGCGCCCCCAACATCCATAAAAAAGTTCAAGTCCTGAGATATGACATCTCTCAATGACGTCTTCCGTTTGTAAAAGTAATTCTTTTTTCAGTATGAGTGTATATGTAATATAGAAATTAGTTTTTATATACAAATATAATCATATCCTTAAATATATAAAAAATGAAACGATTAAAAAAATATTACTAGTTCTGTCGTTCTGTTTGATTAATGCAGTAGCACATGGCCACTCTTTACGGGAATAATATTTATAAAAAGTTTAAAACAATTATTTTAAATTATATTTTATTGTGAAAAGTAGATCTGTAAATGGACAAATGGTAGTATGGAACATAGTCACATAGAGAAGCATCCATGCTTGGTTCTCGTTAACATTGTGTATAAATATTATAATATTTATTATATATTGTATTGCTTTTTTGGGTTACATAAACATTCATATTGAACCCATTTCATGCTTCCTTTTTAATATTGAATCGTCTTCACTCACACTACAAAAACTTCTTCATCATCATGATACTCGGTTAATCCTACCTATAGCAAAGCTAAGGTAGGGTCTGAGGAGGGTAAGATGTAGACAGCCTTACCTCTACCCTTAAGAATAGAGAGGCTGCTTCCAGTGAGACCCCCTACTCGATGTGGTTTGGTATCAAGCCTTGGACATAAGGCACAGAACACTTAGCAATCGGGACAAACCCGATCAGTGCATGTACCCCTTTGTCTTTTGGCTATCAACGCCACCACATGATGCATGATTAACCGTCTGTCGTTTTTAACGTTATTTTCACAAAATTAGTAAAATAACGTTAAAACTAGTGCAACTTTACTTTTGCCCCCCGAGGGCCACACATATATACATTATATGCGCACACCGTAAGTGGGGCGTAGTACAAAACTTCATGATAAAATAAATACAATACGACAAAAAGAAATAAATATAATGAAAATTAAGCTAGCATCATTACAAACGAAATAATACAAAACTAACATAATGTAGAAGCAGCGGAAGAATGCATGGTAGAGGTAGAGAACTCGTGCAGCCGTGCTAACCAATATATATTCCCTTAAAAGTTAAAACATATGTCAGGTCTAGTGCAACTTTACTTTTGCCCCCCGAGGGCCACACATATATACATTATATGCGCACACCGTAAGTGGGGCGTAGTACAAAACTTCATGATAAAATAAATACAATACGACAAAAAGAAATAAATATAATGAAAATTAAGCTAGCATCATTACAAACGAAATAATACAAAACTAACATAATGTAGAAGCAGCGGAAGAATGCATGGTAGAGGTAGAGAACTCGTGCAGCCGTGCTAACCAATATATTATTCCTTAAAAGTTAAAACATATGTCAGGTCTTTATGCTTGTGTTTTTCAGGATAAAATAATTGAAATAGTAGTATTGTATAGATTGAAAATCATGGTGTAAATTTGATGTGGCGCAATAGTTGGGTTAGCCGTGGCTCTTTCTCTTTCTTGGAGAAAGTTTTTCGCATTCTTGTGATATAAAAGTTATCTTTCAAAAAAAATAAAAAAATTAAGTAATGATATACCTAAAGTTGTATGTTGTTGTTGAATTCTTTTATATGTATTAAACAAGTATTTAATGAATCTGCAACCTCAGGTTTTGTATCATAGATTCGCAAGCTGAGATTGCAGATCATGCCACATCAGATGAATCTGCAACCTCAGGTTGCGAAATCACCAAAATCCAAATTAACTATCTGACACACATCAAATGCAAGAAATTTTGTGGATAAAAAAAATCATGACTAGAAATCTAGATAAATGAAACAACTTAAGAAAACTTTTTATAGGTAAATCAATGTTTTTAACCTTTGGAGGAAAATGTTTTTTTATCTTTTGGTAGTAGATTTTGATATATGAGTTAGGGGCTCTTTGGTAAGGCTCTTAATGAGTCTTTGAATCATTCAGCGCTAGATAATTCAGCATTCAGTTTATTCAGCGTGTTTGTTTCAGAATCTGAATGAAATGGTTAAGGCTGAACCATTTAGACTTGGGATGTTGCTGAACCATTAAGCACTAAATGAATCCATTTTTACTTCCCCTGCAATGTGGGACAAGAAGAGTAACCATTTAGAGGTCCAACAAAATAGCACATAACCATTCAGACTTCTTAATGATTCAGCACTTAATCAATCAAACAGCCCCTTAGCGTGCCACTGTGTGTTCTATTTGTTTGGAAAGATATCTAAATGACATTGTAGTCGATATCATGTATATTGATTACTGTTATGTTTATGAACTTACAAGTAATCCAGTATTTTGTTGTCCTAAATATTTTCAGGCATACATCCTAGGTGCCAATTACACCGCAGGTTGATGATGAGAGGATTGGAAGACATATAGAGTGGTTACTGATGGCTGAGGAAGAGGTTGGCATTGTAGATTGATAGAACATTATGTAATATGTTAGGTTTTATACAGAACGTGGGTTTGGCTTTGATATGAAAATCTATATTCAGACTTCTGCTGTATAGAACTCCATTTGTTGTGTACCGACGTGTGACACTCCCTGGGAACTAGTCTTGTGTGGGCCCATAACCCACAAACGCATGTGACTCTAGGAGGAGAGTGTTACAATGAGGAGGTGATCGGTTCTCAGTATCTTATAAGTTCACCCAACCATATATCCAACAAAATTATGATCAAATGATTTCACGCTGTACCTTTTTAGTCCTTTTGGCTAAACTTCTTATGGCTCAGATAATGGATCATCTAATCAACCGGTGTTAACCGTCTTTTGTTATGGATAAACTCATTGAATGGATTAGTGTAACACAACTAGACAATAACTTAGTGTCGGTCACGTAGCAAAATTGCCCAACATAATTTAGTGTTGGCGTAGCTTAGTATAACCCAATCGTCAGGCTTAACTTTCATTAGTTCATCATAGAAACTAGTGGTATTCAAAACGGCGCGTTGCGCCTGGGTTCATGAGACTGTCAAATAAAGTATACATCCCAGCCAATACGCTTTCGCTTTCTGGGCCCGATCACGTTACTCATCGGAAAGTCCGTCACACGCTCCTTCTCCATGACCAAGTCTTGTAAAGCGTCTTAGCTCAGGCTTGACAACCTGGTTGTAGTTGCAATGTTTTGTTAGTCCAAGTATCTAATCCTGTTGGTGTCGTTGATGGTATCCTATAGGAGTTGCTCTAAACAGTTTTCATTAGCAATTATTAAAATAGTATTTGGGATAATGTGGTACCTTTTGTTGTTGATGCTTTTTGCAATGGTGTTTGTGGCTGATGAAGTTGCAAGTGCATCTTTGATGAAGTTGCAAGTGCATCTTTGTTCAGCATTCCTGTTGATGCATCTTATATTCCTTTGTGTTCAGTCTTTTAGAGCTTGTAGATAGAACTTATGCTCTTTCCCTTGTATTGATCAATGCAATATTAGGATTGTTGAGGTATCTGTGTTGGCTTATTTTGTTACATCATCTAAACACTATGTTCCAAAAAAAAAAGTTTTTTACCGTGTTGTTGAACATGGTGGCAGGAGTTGTTTTGCGCATTGATCTCAGTTGCGGCAACATAATATCTGCCAAAATGAGGACACAATTATTTTAGCTCGTATTCCAATGATATCAATGTCATACACCCAAATTTACTTTAAAGCATATCAGAACTTAATGTGTTCTACCACATTGAACAGCTGCTGAAAAATGGTTAGAATTCAGAAACATTCAAACCGTAAAAGCCTGGAATTGTTTGCATCAAACCAATTCTAAATATCCAATACAACTTGTAGATTACTACACTAAATGTAGTGTGAGGATGTCCCAGTTTCTAATAAAGTACGTATTCAATTACAGACCCCTTTACGCAACTTTTACATTGAAACAAATACAGTAAAACATTGAAACACTGTTGCGCTATTGTATGTATATATATATATATATATATATATATTTTAATCCGCCAAATTGAAACTAATTCTCCACCAAAACAGCCGAACCACAGCAAGAAGCTAGGGAACAGACCAAAAAAAACAACAATACATAACCCACACCAACACAGAACCAACAATTATGCAACACACCAAAAAGCTGCAGCACCCAAAGTATACATCAAAATTCACACCTTCAAATCTGAACCGCTGTGCCATAGCTATCTCACCCAGTTTTGATCTTTTCTTCGCCCACCAGTAGGCTGTAAGTGCTTTGTTTTATCTCCTCTACTACCTGGTAACTGACATGTTTGCGCCTTTAAAGACCTTGCTATTTCTCCTCTCCCAAAACTAATATTAAAATCTCCTCTACTTGGAAACGACCTGTTTTAAAGATCCAAAACTAATATTAAAATCTCTCGACCCCTCTCCAACTACCGTCATCACACAAGGAAAGGTAAGATCCATAGCATCTTAGACACTCTTCCCCTCTCCAAAAACCAAAAACACCCCTTAAAAAATAAATACGACTCTTACTGCTATTATTCCACTTTCTACACAGAGAATAAGAAAAGAAGGTAGAAGAGAACGGTGGTGGTCGTACCTGTTGATGGTGATGATGGTGGTGGTGACTGGAGATACTGGCGGCGGCAACGATGGTGATTGAACCGTGCTCGTTTACGCCCCTACATACAATATACCTTTGATAACTTATGGGGAGATCTTCCAGCTGCAGTTATGTAATGAGACATCGGTTAAACAGTTATGACGGTTGCCACAAAATGAAGTAGAAAGTGAGGGTCAGATTGCTTACAAACCTATAATATTTTTTGTCTATATATGTAGACAATGAGCATTATATCTGCATACTAACATCAAATACTAAAGATTTATTAAAAGATAACCCACCAAGAAAAACAAAGAAGCCTTCCTTTGAAAGAGCTAAAGCGGCTGCAGCACCCAAACCAGATGTTGCCTGCAATTAATGAGGCACACACATTAAAACATGGTGAGTGAGAGTTCGAGATGTGTTGGGTAACGGGTCAAACTCGTTTTTAAATAGGTCATTTTTAATATGGTCAAAACAGGGTATTCGGGTTGTTACGTTAGTCAGCAAACAGTTTAGTTTATTCAAGAATTTTAGTGTGTTAAACTATTATTACGGAAGCAAATATAATCATAATAACAACGTTAATCTTCGAATAAGAAATTTAGGAGAATATATGGTGACTTTCAACCCATTTGACTTGCTCCCCTTTCAACAAAGGTTTTTTTATTTGCTACGAATACTATCCAAATCGACCCACAGGCCACAATAATTAAGAGAGTCGAAATGGCCACATCTAAATTGTTCATTTAAATGTTAACAGGCTTGTTCTCTGCCTAGTTTGGAGCGTGCAATAAACAGATCGTTTTGATGTGTTCTTGCATTTTCCCACCCATGGCTTTAAAAAAAACTAAGTACATTGAATTTAGTTATTGAAAAAAATAAAAAATGTGCTTACACCAGTGACGATGCAGATCGGCAGATGTCTGCCAGATGTCTTGCCTGATGTCGATGATGATGCCATTGAAGGCAAAGGTGAAACAGCAGACAGAGGGTATGCAACTTTTTTCCAGGTAAAAATGGTTTGAGTGCTCAGCCTTATGTAGGAATATTTTGTCATGAATGAATTGTTAAAAGTGATTGGATAGAAAGAGGAGCAAATCAAATAACACCATTATGATTAAATATGATAAATCCGTGTCGTGTGGCACCCATATATACCAGTGCTTAGGATAAGTAATCAACCTCCTCTAAAATGTTTTCTGAACATCTAATCTTACTACAGTACAAATACCTAATGACTAATGACTAACAACAGGTATATATTTTCACAAGATGATTAAAAAAAGATTTAACATAATAACATTGCAAACCTTTACTACAAATAAGCTCATTTAATTTGCACTGCTAAGTTACTTATTCAACAAAATACCTAATGACTAACAACAGGTATATATTTTCACAAGTAGTTCTATTCTTCATACCCAAACAATATACGTATGTTGCGATCATATATCTCAATTAATAGCTGGCATCCCCTTTTTTAGTAAAGTATAACCAATTAACATCTAAGCCTAGCCGTTTTCTTTGGCTTGGACGACTTAGACACTTGATATATGTTTTTTATTTGGTAAGTGTCTAGTTTTTCTTTTTATAATTCTTTTATATATCGGATTCATAGACGTTTCATGCATTCTTTTATCCTTTAATCCCCCTTAGATTTCAACTATAAAATACTAATACAAATTACTTAGTATCAATGAAACGTCTACAGCTAGCCTTTATCGCCTTTATCTTTTATACGCTCAATAAGCATCACCACATCTAAACAAACGTCTACACAAAGACGTTTCCGATATGACTTATCATTTGCAACCAAACTCCACTGATGAATATAATAAACCAATGGATATTAAGAACAGGTGAATCAAAAACTTAAATTACTGAAAACAAATAAATAATCACAAGTTCACAACTTACCCTTGATAGAAGAACTCGAGCGCCTGCAAGTTTTTCATCCCAGCTGAATATATCAATCGAATCATGAGCACCTAACGAATCGATAAAATTGCGGTATGATACATCTTTTGTTGCCCTTAGCAACCATGCAGCTCCCCATAGCAATTCATCCTAGTGTTTAAAACAATAACTTTTAGTTTTATTATAAGACTGTATAAAAAAAACAAAAGATTACCTTGTATCCTGAATAAGAACAATAAAATGGACAAACTGCTGAACCAAGTGAATCACTATAAGAACCTCTGTACTGTGCAGCAAACTGGAACACAGAATTTGCTGTTCTTAACAGCAACTTGGAGTACTTTAGAATTCACTTTTCGGAACACTAAGGAAGCAGCCGCTAGGTATTAACCCGCGCACGTTGCGCCAATGACTATGTATTTTGACCATATATTTCTGATGGTAGTGGTAACTGTGAAAAGGGATACCAAGCAATTCCGGGCTGCGGGTGCACCACAACCAGGTCAACCATTCATGCAGCCTGGTTAAGCCGCTCCACAATATCATCCTGTGGGTCAAGCTCCGTTGCCACAGTATTCTCAACTGTTGCAGTAGAGGCCAGGTCAGCCTGGGCACCCTTCTCCATCATCACAATCAATGCCCATGCCTTATATGCAGCCACCACAGTTCCAGTCAGAACCAGAACCCTGGAGTACCTCTATCCTCTTCATATACAGTAAGGCCCTGTTTTCTATTGGTTCATGTGTTTAAGTAGTTGCCCTTTGGAATCTATATAATTGTTTACATGTCTCAGTTCAATGCACCGTCATTGAGGCAACCAACAAATGTGTCTTCTCAGTTTCATGCTGTCTCACAGATGCACACACCTGTTGCCTCAAGTGGAGGACAACCCTGGATGTCTTCTGCAAATCAAGGTCCACCGACTGTTTCAGTGCCACAACCTGGACAGCAGCCTTCAACAGTCACTCCCCAAATCAGGTTTATATCTCTAGTATTAATTTTTTTTCAAAAGGCAACCTAGTTTTTTTAGCATAACATGAGAGTGCAAATTTGATTTCATCATTCAGGCCTGCAAAGGATGTTGGTTAGGACATTGATGATGCCACCCCAACCATCGTTATATAGCCCTCACCACCACCGTCGCCACCATCAGTACACAACCACAGGCTGTGGCCTCATCGCTGCCTCCACATCGTCCGCGGCATCAGATAATAGCCACCATTATCTAGATTTTCTTCGGTATGCTCAACTTCTTTCCAGCAATGATCCTTAAATGAGTTACTTCACTGCAACCCTATAACCTCGTAATACAAATACCACTGATGTTGCAACAGCAATAGTATTATGCTTGTTATGCTTCCCACTAATCTCCTTCACCAATCGTTGGATCATCAATGTCCTATCGGCTGTGTAATGCTAGTTTTTATTTGTTGTTGTGTTTGTACCGTTGATGATGAAATTTTGACCCTGCATTCGAGAAAAAATGGTGGTTATATTTGTGTTGTGATGTGAAGAAACAATTTTTTTGTATTTACCATTAGTGTGTAGTTCTCATGTTGATTGAGGGTTGTGATGGTGTCACTTGTTATAGCCACTGCCTTGCTTTGTGTTTCCTGGTTGTTGTACCTGCATAATGAAAACCGTTATGCAATTTCTTTTATATACATTAACACATATATCCAGAGTTCTATGCTTGTAACTTCTCGTAAACCAAAGTTTACTAACTAATCTCGACTACCGCTTTAACATATTAAATGCTCTTTTTAAGCAGCTCTACAAACATGTGCATCTTACTATTATACCTTTATTTTTTCACTTCAATTTTGTTGTAGATCAAATATCCCAATGTGTGAGAAAAAGAACAGTGTGTCGAACTTAGGTAGCCATCTATTAAATTGCTAGAGCAACAACACCAGTTGGCATTGTAATATTGAATACCTAACCTATAACACCAGATAGTGTTGGTATCATAAATACCTAACCTATAAACACCATCTAGTACAGAATGTGACAGAAAAAATTAGCACCTATCCAGCCCTAACATGCCGGCTTGGACATTGTTGAAGATCATGATGTCACCTGCATTAGAACATCTTAATTCTTAACACATATTTGCCTCTCAGATAATGACCAAATTTTCAACGTACTTTTTGAGTTCGTTAAACTTTAAAGTTAATTATAGGGTAATTTTAGCAAAAGAAAAATGACAGATGTTTCAAAAAGTAATAACATGTATGAAAATAATAATTGATTGTTACATGACCTCAATTTGTTCAATTATCACACTTGAAATTGTCGAAGAGTTGGTGCGTGTTTGTTTGTAATTGAGAGATTGCCAAAATTCCCTTATAAAAATATGTATTTGTGACTCTTGCTTGTTGACTATAGCTCTTATTAGCAGGAGCACAATCCTGGAGCTCAATGACCTTCAAACCTACAACCGCAAATCAACTTTTAATTTAATATATATTAGCAAAAGTTGTAGCATTATTAGAACCATTATCATCATTGGAATCATTTTCAACAAAAATTGTGCCTATCACCTTCTAGCGTCGCTCCATCTCTATTGTATATATATAAAACAAAGAAGAAAATAAGGGGAAATTATCATAAACAACTAACTCGCAGACCAATAGCCACATGCGAGTTCCGAAAAGCCACTGACAACACATCTTCAAAACCCTAGCCGCAGCTACCGACGGTGTTTCCACCTGAACGATACCATCAACACCCTTCATGTTACAGTAGAATTGCCGAAGTTGACTACCACCTCCCATTGTTTGAAAAAAAACGGACAGCACCATCGGCTTCCTTGTCCTCAGATCTTAAAGCTCAAGCGTCGCAGGAAGTGGTGTCGCCACTGGGTACGGTGGCTAAGCACCACCAGAATTCTCCACTTTAGTTATGAGATACGTTATGTAGGTGGGTTTAAAGAAAATGGAGACCGAGAACACGTGTAGCAGTCAGATGAGAATAGTGTGTATAAAGTATTACAAACTCTCAGGAAAAGCCACGCGTCCAAAAAGAAGACACGCGTAAAGGGTGAATTTTGGAGAAGAAAAAAAATGGGGAACAAAGGGTTTCGAACTTGGGCAAATAATTATAACAACACCTCTATAACCACCAGACCAGATAAACATTTTGGAGACAACTCAGCAACAATAACCTATAAACAAACATAACAGATGTAGAGTAAAAAAAACACTGTTCAAATCCTAAGCCTAATTATTATTATATAATATTGGTTCAACAAACCGAGTGTGCAAGTCAAAGTTTAAACCACTTGCATAAAACATAGATCATATGTTCTAAAATATTTTAATTTCATCTCATGTTGACTCATCGTATAATTACTCTTACAGATATGTCACATGGTACTTGAGTAATATATTAAGGATATATGGTTATCTATTACATAAGATCATCTCCAACGCATTGCCGCCCATACAACCCTGCCCGATGCCACCTCACGTTGCCCGTCTGTCCTCCCCTTCCTCTGCAACGGGCGCCCTAGCTCATGGCCAACATCCCCTCTCATAATCCGTGTCTCTCTCCTCCACGGGCGAGCCCTTGACAACGGGCGTCTCCCTTCCCTCCCTCTTCCACCTCACCCTCCACATCGGAGAAGATTGTTACATGCGATACTTTTCAAGCAGGTTGGAGATGGTCTTATAACTATTTTACGTCTTACCTACTTTAAAGATGATGAACGGTCCATATCACTCTAGGACCACACATCTATTATCTATTATATATAATAAACCTGTATAAGTTTGGATGAGTGTCATTTATTGGAGCAATCTGTTTTTTTTCTTTTACCGCCTATTTCTCTTACTTAATTATAAATACTTATCTTTAATTAAAGATATTAAATAAATGATGCGTATCTTTTTTTGAAAGGTTTAGATCAATGGAAATCCTTGTACAACCCTAACCTATTGGTCCCAAGTTCGAATCCCTACCCACACACCGGTGTCCTCCTTGCCTAAGCTCAAACCGTCACGGGGAATTTTTTTGTGGTGTGCATGAATCGAACCTGTGACCTCCCCCCAGGATGGGAACCCCTAAGGGAAAACCCACCCTACCTCAAACCAGCTGAGCTGGAGATCATTGGCAAATGATGCGTATCTTTTGATTAAATATATCATTGTTTTTATATTACTTAATTATGAATAATTATTTTTTTAATTGAAGATAGTTATTAAATTACTAACCAAATAAATTTAATATAAAATAATTAATAATACTTTAAATAAACATATATTTTTTACTTTAAAATTTCATAAAAGTTCAAACTTATGTTAGCTAAAATACTAAAAATGAAAAATAACTAAGATGATTGTTTTAATAAGTGATATCTAAAATGTTTTAAATAATAAGTGATATCTAAATTTACAATATGTTAAATAATAAAAAATAGATAGTATTAAAAAATTAAAGTTAATTCCTATTTGACAATAAAGGTTTTGAACTTTGACTTAACAAAATTTACAATTACAATTGTCAAGTCAATGATCATTCTTTTGAATACATATCTTGACGACTAATATGTTAACAAATTACATTATATTTTATTCTATCAGTATAGTACACCGATTTTTTTAACCATGAAATGCATATGTTTTCTTAAACATATTTTTTATTAATTATATAACATTACATTGACTCGTGTAAATACACGGGATTTTAACCTAGTTCCTTATATTCTTAGAATCCTCTCATATGATTTTTAGGAGTTGTAAATTTAGTATACATGAAATGCATATGTTTCTTAAGCATAACTTTTTGATTAATTATATAGCATTACATTTACCCGTGTAATACATGAGATTGTAACCTAGTTCCTTATATTCTTAAATTCCTCTTATATCATTTTTAAGGGTTGTAACTTCAGTATAATTTTTTTACTACATATATATAATGGATTTGAATCATTTGAGAACACTTAGTCTAATTGAGAACTGAGATAACCATTTTGGACCACACATTACATAAAGACATTTTTTTCTTTTTCTTTCTTTCTTTCTTTTTTTTTTTTTAATTTTTTGCTAAATCGCCCTTTTTCCCGCAAGGAATAATTTGTTTTGTTTTTGCATTTATACACATATATGGTAGTGGTAAGTCAGCCAACCCCGCATGCTTTCGTAACTCCTGCAACGTCTGAATAATCCAGTCCTGATAACGCCCAGAACGCGGAGGCGGTGATCAAAGTCCTGAGCGACCAGTCGTGCAGCAGGAGGCAAGTCGTCATAGACGTGATGTGGGTACTGATGCTGAGGCTACGGCGACGGAGGTGGTGGGGGATCATCATCTATCTGCTGGTTGCTGCTGAGTAGGCGCTGGTACTTCCGACTTTAAGTCAAGATAAACCGGTGAAATATCTAGTGGTCCCTAGTCTGAAACCGAAGGCCGACGCCAGTGAACATGCGTGTGAGCCGCATGCTCCGTACATTGGCATGAGCCAATCTAGTCGATAGGACAACTAAGGGTCCTCCTCAGAGGCCCAGCGAGCGTGCTATCTGTAAGACCCCCAAAACCGGGTGTCAAACAGTTGGCCCTCCAAAACTAAAACCTTAGTAATAATTTAAAAGAAGTCTTATTTTATTTCAGAAGATGCGCATCGGAATGTCAAATTTTAAGTTTCCAAACATGGGTTTCCCGAAACGGGTCAAAACAAAATTTATAAACCAAATTAGAATATTAGAAATAATATATATAACGGTCAAGCAAAATCACTTAGGCGTCTTCTTATTCGAAATGTCAACTGCAACTAAGTAGTTCCACTGCATTCCAAGGTGTCCCTTTTATTCTCCATCAAACCTGAAATCAATCTAATATGCATGCAAAGTCACACAACCTAAGTGAATTCAAGTTTTATAATTTTAAGTAAATTGTCATAATAAGAATTAACAAAGTAATTCAACCTCAGAGTTAACAATAAGAGCAATCCGCTAATTTGTTTTCCCGCAAGCAGTAATCAAAGTCTAGGATAGGCGCAATCCACCTATTTATTTCAAGACTTCAATTACCAAATATAATAAGCGCATTCCACCAGTTTGGCGCAAAGTATAATCAAGTCTAACTAAGCGCATTCCACTTACTAGACTCAACCGCATTAGACGCATTCCGCTTACTAGACTCAACCGCATTAGGCAGATTTCGCATATTTGACACAAAATACAATCAAGTCTAACTAAGCGCATTCCGCTTACTAGACACAAACACATTAGGCGTATTCCGCCTAATTGACACAAAATACAATCAAATCTAACTAAGTGTATTCCGCTTACTAGACTCAAACACATTAGGCGCATTTCGCCTATTTGACACAAACTACAATCAAGTCTAACTATGCTCATTTCGCTTACTAGACTCAAACCTTATTAAAAAAATCAGAGAAGTCATATCACATTACCATCATAGCTCAGTTTATAATATCAGGTAACCGTCAAACACAGTCTATTATATATAATAACACATATAACTCAAACCATGTAACAACCATGACAAGACCTAATTTAACAAGTAAGATTTCAAATATATCTTCATGGCATGCATATTAGCCCAAAAGTTTTCAATACACTAAAAAGGGCATCATGAATTCACCTAAATGCGAGAACAAGTACTCAACAATCTAATTGATATTGGGAGGCTACACACACAATCAAGCACCTGCCAAATAACAATTTATATCACATTCTAAGCCTATAAAACCCTATGGTTCCAAACGGGTCAACCGGGTAACATTGAAATCCCTGGCAAGGTGTAATTGACCAATTAAGCCCCTAATCATCAAAAATTTCGTTTGTAACAATTTCATATGCTAAGTTAATGGTCTACGATCTGATTTGGTGACTCATATGATGACCCATCACTTAAATTGCAAAAATTCCTAAAACTGCCGTACCGAAGGCCGTGTTTCGCAAAGTAATGTGTCATTCACCCAATTCAGGCCTATTATTCATTTAAACAATATTTTATATCATATTTTATCATTAGAAACATGTGGGATTAGATTTGGGTGATGTGTGCACAACAACAACACATTATCCTAAATCATCCCTTTTCTTACATACAGATAACCCGATTTACCGTTGTTGACCAACGAACTTCCCAACCATGCTAAATCATAATTTACATTACAACAGGTCCTAAATGGGGTTTAACGGCGGAATTGATCCTCTAATTGATTAATTAACACAAGGAACACAAAATCCCCAAATCAAGAACCCTAGGAACCCTGAAAACGCAATTCTTTCAATTGACCCAACAAACCTTAACCAATGGCTCCCATTTTCGAATATGATGTTGACCATGAATTCGGTTAGAGAGTTGATAGAATCACCTTATAGGATGATGTAGAGGCAAACCCCCAAATAACTAATCAAAATCGATTCTATACTCTTCAATAGATCGTTATTTAGCATAGGGATTACTAAACTAACCTTGTATAATTTTAATGAATCCTTGTTGCTGCTTAGAAAATTCCCAAAAAAAAAAAGAATGAGGCGGGGTTTGGTTGCGCAAGAACAAGGGAGGAGAAAGGAGGTTAGGGTTTTTTGTTAATTTCTCAAAATTTTACACTATGGCCCCCTAATGTTTGCTCCACTTGAGTCTTGGACCCAAAGTTATCTCAAAGGGTTTTAAAATGTGTCAAGGAGCCCCCTCAATGAAAACCAAATTATGAATTCAAGACAATTGCACAACCCTACAAACGAATTCACAAGTCGGAAATTTACGGGTGTTACACTATCATAGTAACGAATGCCCTACGGTAAACCCACGATTCTAGCGATGATGTGCGGCGGTAAAGTACTCTGCCAAACACTTAGCTAACACGTATGTCCTACCGAAAAGTATACATTGAAAAAAAGAAAAGGTCCATCCTGTTAACCTTATCCCGGTTGTAGTAGGTGGAACAATGAATGAGGTTATGATACTTTGTAGGTAGGTGTATAAAGGGTTAATGATGGCACGAGCCTTCACCAAAGATTTCCAAATGGCAACCTAGCGATAAACCTCCAAAAACTAACCAAGGTCTACCTGTCAAACTCTCTAATCCCCACTGCATAAACTATTGTAGCAATCTCAGGCTGAACGTACAGCCCCGTATGCACTGTGAACGTGTTAGGCATCTGAAACTGCTGATCGGCTAAACAAAAAGATATCTCGTGAAATGGATGATATGGGTCCTCCACTTAACCCTTCGGCCGACGGGTAAAAGTAAACGAGGAGATGAACTCGACATGTCCGACGACCGTCATCAAGCGTAGCTTGGCACACCTAGTACGCGTCCAAGCACATCGGAGATGTCAAGTACGAGTGTCAAATCAATGCAGTTGCGCAAGCCCCACCTAAAAATCCATATCGTCAAACATATTGTCATCCAAATCCATATTCATCTGTAAATGTTAATTATAATTTTAAAAAAGTTTTATAATTTAAGTTTCTAAATATGTAAATATTATTAAAAAAGTTTATAAAATATGTTTTTAACTTTAAATTATTAATAAGTTTTTAAAAAAGTTTATAATTAAGGTTTTTTAATTTGTAAATATTAGCTAATAATTTTTTATTTTTTTTTGAAAAAAAATATTAGCTAATAATTAATAATAAGTTTTAAAAATTAGTTTTTAATCTTTCATATTAATAAGTTTAAAAAAGTTTATAATGTAAGTTTTTTAATTTGTAAATATCAATTAAAAATAAGTTTTAAATATAAGTTTTTAATCTTTAATTATAAATTAACTTTAAAAAAAATAGGGTGAAGCACAGCATATGGGCTATGCATTGCGCTTCAAGTCTTCAACCCCTATTTAAAAAAACCCCAAATCAGCCTCTAATCCCAGCAAATCATTAAATCTCATGCGTAAATCATTATAACTAACATTTTGTGGTGAAATTCCAACAAATCAAGCAGCAATGCATTAGGTGTGTGTTTGTTTTGGAAACGTATGGCATATGTGGCCTGCGTTTCAGAGTATGACGTGGTGCTAACTGCTAAGTGTTGCATTATGGCCATAACGCAATGCTTAGGTCCCGTGTTTCCCCCTAAGTGATGCTTTATGACCATAACGCGAAGCTTAGGGCTCTGTTTTTTTCAAATCTTATTTCAATTGATTTTTTAATTACAAACTTTATATAAGTCAAAGGATTAATTGTTTTAATTAAAAAAATGTTGTTTCAAATAAAAAAACTCTTGCCAATGAGGTAGTGGTGGAGTGGTTGAGAAAAGACTTAGTGTTCATTGTGACCCAGGCTCGATTTCCACTCTCCTCATTATTTTTACGGCATTCGGGCAATGATAGTGACAAACGCACCGAGGAGCGTTCGATCCTGAGTCACACCCCAGTTTTCACCCGGCTGTTACTCCAGCAAGGAAACTCGTGTGGAGGAAGTACAGTATCCGGGGGAACGTCGTAACCAATTCTGATACACTAGCGCGGGCCCGGTTAAGACAACGTAGTCTGAAGCAGACCTTGACTAGGGCTGCTGATTATCACTCATATGAAAGTCACAAAAAAAAAAAGCTTCATACGTTTTAATTGTTCAATTATTATTTTTAATACAAAGATTTGAATACATGAAACATGAATAATATCATGTTTTATTAAATTACAAATTTTACAATTTTAACCGATACACTGGATGTCCGGAATAACATTGAGGTCAGGGCGGGTAAACTATGTGTTGATGCGCTTTGATTCGATCCTTGTATAACTCGTACCAACCTGCTGCTTTCTCTGTTCTTTTCAAATGCCAAAGATAGTTCGGATGAGGCATTGGATACGATTCTTTAAGCTGTACGTGGATGAAATGTCCCTTATCGACAAACACAACCGCAACCACTTGATGAGGTTCCTCAGCTTCATCCGGACCGACCAACAGAGGGAAAATTGTATTGTCACCAGGAAGGGCGAAGGTATGAATAATCAACATAACGTCCATGAAATTCTATCCTATTCATCAACTCAACGTAACGTCCTAAGTTTTTTGGGTCGAAGACATCCCCCCGAATACCCCCGTTCATATGCAACTCTAGTAACAGTTGTCGCAAGACAGACAAATACTTTGTTTGTTTGTTTGTACCTTAACCCCACAACTACCGATCGAAACCCACAGTGCCCATCTGGTTTCACATCCTTTATTTTGGATATATGGGTGAAACACTAATGAAATTTGATACACATATTTCCCGATTAATACATCTGACTTAGGGCCCGACTCGATCATAAGGAAATAAGGGGGTTATGCGGTGGCCCTCCTTTTTGTAGTAGACGTTGTGCAGACGTGCTGTGATGGGGAAGGTGGTACAAGCTATGACGGGGATGGTATGTACGAGTTGTGACGGGGAAGATCATACGTGCTGTGACGGGGAAAGTCGTATGACGTGTCAGACCCGCTTTGTTCTGACGGCATATACGAGCTATTTCTCGCAACTTCTTCTCACCTTTGTTCTTGTTGTTTCAATGTTGGACGACCACAAATATTATTTTTAACAACAAGAGGTTTTTTAGTATTGTTTCCCGTGATGATTTACGCAAATTTTCAAGGTATCACTTTTTCACTTGGGGGTGTTTGATGAATTTTTTTGTTTCAATTTTATCAAATTCCGCATCCACATCGATATCTTCAATCTTACTCTTTGTCGGCTTGAAGTCAAGCTTCTTTCAGAACACGTCTATCAAATTGATTTGGATTTGCTGACCTAAATACAATAACATATGGTAGTAAACTAGGTAGTAAAATCATAAAAGCCGATGGTCACTAGTATTATTATCTTTAGTTTCTAACTGTTCCAGACCACAAGCAGATGGCAAACCACAACTGTTAAAAAGCTGGCAACCACAAGTTGTACCGTAGGCTCGTAAGGAAACTTCCACACGTTGTAGCTCGAAAGTTAGAAGCCCGAGAGCATAAACCTTCCGAAGTAAATTTGCAAGCATTGGTTGTTCCTTGTAGTGGTTCATTACTTTTCTAAGGCTTGTTTTAAAACCTCTTTTTATCTCCGCATGTTGTTTCTCCACCATTTGATCGAGTGACAAACCTCACAAGTTTAACCAGCGTGTTGCGATGACTTGGAAGGTGACTTTTTAGTAAAGCATGCATGTCCTCAACTCTGTTGGTTGTAGTTTAGTGAAAGTTAATCGTTTTGTTAGTCTAGGAAGCTAAAAACTTTTCACAATACGGATCCAACCAGTTATTATTTGTATAATTAAAAAACTCTAAAAATATAACCATAATTTGTTAGGTATGTATGTATATATGTGAAGAAACAACTAGTGTGACTCGGGTATAATGAGGGGGTGGCTAATCGTGTCCACTGCAGGATATAATCGTTTGCTTACAATGATGATAGATCCGTGGCCCGTTTAACTAAAGAACGAATAAAGGAATGACACACAAATACACAAGATATAAGTGGTTTGGTCTCGTTGACCTACGTCCACTGAAAAAGAGAGTCTTTATTGCTTTGAGCGATTACAAATATAAAGACGAAATACAAGTGTATTACAAGTGTGTGTGTTTAATTGGAGATTTGATCGACCTACCAAAAGGAGGTGAACCCTTCCTTTTATAGGGGATGTGTGGGTCGGGTGCCTGCGGCCCACTTCAGGAGCGCTGGGTTTGGGCCCAGGAGCTGGGCCTGTCTTCCAGAAGCCCATTCGGTTGAACTTGGATCAGTGGTTGAATAAAGTAAACCAGCTAAGAATGGCGCCCTGTGATTGGTCCACGTGGCGTAATGTGATTGGTTGTCAGGGGCGGCGCCCTACCACTGGTACACGTGGCGCGTTGTGGTGGACTATATGGGCTTCATTTTCTTCCTGGTGGCAGATGGTGTCAGACGGCTATCTTCCTCTAGAAGATTGGCTGAGGCGACGTCTCACACCTAGGAGGCTGTGCAGCAAGTGGGGCACAATGGGAGCTGCACCTTGGCGTAGGCAGCTACTTATGCTCCGCGGGTGATCATCGCCAGGATGCGCTGGCACTTGATAGTTTATACTTCATATAATGTTGTTGGCTCCTTCCCTCCGCTGAGTATTGTCGTTCTGCGGAGGTGTGTCTTGGAGACAACATTGTGGGTAGGGTGCGCCTAGGCGCTAGAATTGGTACCCTACCCGTTCAATATGTATGTAAAAAGTATGTATGTGATTATGTAAAAAAATATTCATAGTCAAGACCAATTTCTCTCGAATGTGCTTGAAAGTAGGGGTGTTTAGAATTCGATTCGGATTCGAAAAATTCAAAATTTGACTTAGTTCGATTCGATTACCAAGAATTCGATTCGATTATTAAGAATTCGAATTCGATTCAATTCGAATTCGAGTCTAGTAAATCGAATACGAATACGAATTTATGATTTTAAATTCGATTCGATTTGAAATTCGAATAAAAACTGTACATGTATATTTTTTAAATATATATACATACATATACATTATTATATACACAAATACACATAATGAAAAAAGAACTTCTAAATTTTGGTCAAACTGTAAAAACCCATAGTCTATACAGACTATACTCTATACTATTTTTACCATTCTCGTATTTGACATATTGTTGTTTATCAATTTTGTAGATTAGTATTTTTGATGTTAAAAATAATGAATTTGTATTAATTTTAAACCTAAAAGTAAAACAATTGCTTATTTATGGTGAATTTGAACTAAATCGAATTTATTCGAATTCAAGTTTCTTATTCAAATCGAATACAAATCGAATAAATTGAATTTTAAACGAGTACCAATCGAATACAAATTCAGGTAAAAATATTAAAAATTAGAGAAATTAGATTCAAATCATTCGAAAATTCGTTATTCGATTCGTTGAACACCCCTACTTGAAAGTTCCCTAAATTATATTCGTATATATCCTCTGACGAAGACTCGCACAATGTAAAAAATGAACGAATAAATTCTTTCCACTCCTTATCAGTAAATTTTTTCTTGCTGTCCCGATTGATATTTTGTTGAATATGGAACCGACAAAGATACTTGCAAGCCTTATGGAAAATTTGATCACACACATTCATAGCGAGAAGTCCCTATCTGTTACATTGACACATGGCTCCGTACAGTGTACCAACTTAGACTTCATCCTTTCCAACACCCATATGTAGTTTTCTACCTTATCAGTAGAAATAAACGCATGAGCAACCAAAAATGACTGGTTTGTCGACATCACACCTACAACCTGAACAAACGGAATATCATACATGTTTGTTTTGTAGGTGGCGTCAATCATTAGCACATGCGGGAATGCACACCACATAATAAATGAATGTTTATGGACAAAGAAAATATCTTCAAGAGCGTTCGTGGTCTGATTCTCGCGTGTGTAATAAGTGAAATGTATTCAACAAGGAGGTTTTCAAGTTTCCGCATTAGAGATTCGTTGACTCTCTTTTCGGCATTAGTCTTCTGAACAACATTGCGTGTATCTTTCGGAATTATCTTTTTATTCGGATTCTTTTTCGTTAGCATTCTCCAGATGCTAAGCTTTAGAAGATCTTGCTCTGATAGCTGCTCAACCAGTTTTTATCCTTCGAAGAAAGCCTTCTCACATACGTTTGACCCTCTAAATTTTCAAAATAAGTGTAGTTGTGCGCCACGTTATTCATCGTTAACCTCTAAACCTTTCCCGTTGACTCAAACGACATATCAACTCAAACGGGCAACCTACTATCTTGCTACCTGTTTTCCTCACCTTAGCTACACTCTTATGCTCCCTACCAAGAGTGCATTGAAAGAAAACCTTCACGAAATCATTTCCTTTTTTCTTCGATTTTCTAATCACAATGACGTAACCATTGTCCATTCCCGTCTTTTCTACCCAATCCACCAACTCTAAGTGTGACGAAAATGTCAGGTCAGTCTTAAACGAAACCGTAATAGGGAAACAACCTTCCAAATCATCTAACGATTGCTCCTCATCACCATTGTCCCCCTAGTCCTGATAGTCTTGTTGTACAAAGCTATCCTCACCACCGTAAGCGTGGTCAGGATAGTTTTGGTGAACAAATGGTGACTCACCACCGTAAACGTAGTCGGTAAGTTTCGCTAAACGTACAGATATTCAGCATGGGATATGGTTTGCCTCAACATCCGTAATTTGGATAGTTGTGTTGTGCGTACAAGTCCTCCATGGGGATATTCAAGTCTAGCGTTACCCTATTGTCACGATAACGAATGCCAGAGACAACCTCCTCGACATCCTCCTTCGTTTTGAACGGGACAGGTTTCTCGTACGAGTCACCAATAACAATCTGAACGTAGGAATCAGAAACAGACTCGTTGGAGTATTCACTAAAAAGGTGGTTGCTAATCCACGAAATCGCAATGTAATCTAATAAAATGGTAAAATTTGTATATGGGTAAAATCTTTATGTGGGTAAGATTTGTATATTGGGGGTAAAATTTGTATATGGATATAATGAATGCATGAGGTGGTTTAAATGCAGGAACTGAATGACCATATATCACGTAACATAGTCAACAAGTGAGTCAGTCAGTCAGTCAGTCAACATGTTATATCGTACTTGATCTCGTACTTTATACATCGCGTTATAACCCCAACGCAATGTATAAGCGAGTATCGAAATAATTCTGAGGTGTTCAAATATAATGAACCTATATAAATTTATGTCCCCTGATTATATTTGTATTACTGTGTTAAAAGTTTAAATGCACTTAATCTTTTTTTTCCATTTAATATTTCATTCATTCATAAACACATAAACGCGACTAATTACATCAAGATAGCGGGCAGGCGGGCAACAAGCTGCGCCGCCACCCCTTTCTGGATGGCAAACCCTAACCTACTAAAAACGAACCCATGTCCCCCCAGAGTCGAGACACTGCTATGAATAACCGTTGGACTCTAGTCAGGAAACGGATGGCTTCCGGCGCCAAAGAGCCAAAGGTATCAAATGCCAGGGGAACAAAAACGTGTTGGTTCTCCTCGCAGGCTTTAGCATGCTTCTCAACTTTCTTCGCCTCTGCTTTCCGCACAGCTTGCCTTGCTAAAAAAGCATTATCCCTCAAACCAACCAGAGGAGATACACCTGTTAGGTCGACGCAAGCGTGTTTCCCCCCGGCCCACCCAAAGACAAGTAGGTCTGCTGGACGTAGGGTGGATCTCCCGTCAGCGGGGTCCGAGAGGAAATTCACAGGAGCCTCCCTCTTGGCTGAGATCCCAGCTCTTCTTAAAATGTCCCAAAGAACGTCCCGGACCCAGTCATGCCTATATTTGAAACCAGGCAGCTCCTTACAATGAACCGCGTGTTCCCCGTATTTGTCCAAGCATGCCTTACGGCAAATCGGACAGACTTCATCTTCATGGTACATGGGGATCATCAAACGATATTTAAGAATCGCCCTGTATTCAACCCTAGACATGGTTTGGCCCAAACCTTCGATTGGGATAACATTCAAGAAATCTTGGGCATGAGGGCTTTGCAAGCATTCAATAACTGCCTTTTGGCGGAGGGACAGATCAAAAGTTTCACCCAGGCTCTGTGCGATTTTGCCAAAGAGGGCATTCGCCAAAGTTTTCTGAGGCTTTGGGGGGGGGGTGTCCTTGTTAGAAAAACCGCCAATATCAAAACCTGGGAGAAAGTCATATATTCTTTCGAGGGCCTGTACGTAGTCCAAGTCCATGTCAACAACCCCACTATTCCTTAAGATGTGGTCTTGGAGATTCCAAGACTGAGCTCGCGATGCCACAAAAGCATACACCCCGACATCTTTTGCTGATAGGAGCCCTAATCCTCCCAAACGCATCGGCAAGGATGCCAGTCGCCACTATAGGTTGCCAAAGAACGGACCCCCACATACCACTATATCTTCGATGGCTTCCCGCAGACCTTTGTCAAAACATGATACCGCTTCATCCATCATGGCGGGTTGGCAGGTCCGCAAACCAAAAAGCAACTTAGCGACCCCCATACAAGATCTGAGCAAAAGGAGTTCACTCTGGGGATCCTTAAGGCAGGGCAAAAGTTTCATAAGATCAACCGCACGCGAGGCTCTCCGCTAACTTTAAACAAATTCGTTTTTTATTATATAAATCCCAAATTCACCACCAACCATTCATGAACATGTGATCAATCAAACTTTGCTGATCTTTGACCAACCCATGTTCCCAAAATTAATTTATAAACTTTATGGAGTCAGTTAATTAATACCTCCAATAAAAAATTGCCACGAATTAGATTCGCTACCTTCATTTTCCTATTTGTAAACCCAAAAATAAAATAAAATAAAAACAGTAAAAATGTAAATTTCTCCACTATTATATAAACCATCACATGCATCATCACATGGTTTATTTCCTACAACCACCTTCTTCCGGCACCACTGCAGCGGCCATCTCCACCACCACCACCACCATCATCACCACCACTACCACCGCGCCGCCACTGCCACTGCCGCCACACCATAATAATTTCTTTTCCATTCAACATTTAAATATGGCAACAAAGCCTAAGAAAGGAGTAATGCATGTGTACAAACTAGACACTGGAGGCCACCACCCTCCACCACCACCATCAACCACCAAGAAAGCGGCTTCCCGTAGTTGGGGACTACTAAAAAGATCGAAAACCTACCGGGAATCCGACCTCAATCATCAAAACTATGACAAAGAAGAAAAGAAAGAAGTAATTCAAGAATCAGCAAGAAAATCTGTTTCGGTTATGGAAGGAGGGAGAAACTCAATCTCGTTGATGGAGTTTGCGGGGCGGAGATCGGTGGGGAACCCCGCGGAGATGAGCATAGCGAGTGTCGGGGCCGTAACAGATTTATTACAAGTGAGGGTTTTGGTGACGGATATGCCTGCATTCATGCAAATACATGCATTTCGGTGTGCTAGACAAACTTATGATAGCTTAGAGAAATTTAGCCCTAAACAAATCGCACTTAACTTAAAAAAGGTATGTTTCTTTATTTATTTTTCTGGATTTTTATCCGAACTATACCTATTTTTTTTTTTTTTGCTAATAATAATTCATACTAATACTAACAATGGGAACAATGATACTCTTAACTTACATTTTTGTTGTCAAGGGTTGCACCGGTGTAAAAGAAAAGTAAACTTTTATCCAACCTACCGCTACCAAGCTGCGCTACATCCCTTCCATTGGTCTACAGTGTCATTGTAGAGAATTCCTGTCTTGTTTTCCACATCGTTATCTCCTCTATTAAAATCTAGAAATTTGATTTTCATTTCGTCTTTTTGGTCTCATTTAACATATAATAATAGTAAAATACTTCTATCTATATGAAATATGGAACGGAACCCCAAGGAAAAATAACTGAGTCTTTTGGGGGAATATTGGGGAAGAAGGGGACGTTATGAGATGAAGCGAACTATGGTAACCGGAAGGCATGAGATGAAGCGAACTATGGTAACCGGAAGGTGTAGGTTGGGGAAACGGGAACTGTAGTTAAGGTCTGTTATCAAATGATATATATAATAATGATTCATACTAGTAATGTGAGCAATTACACTATCAACATTTTTTTTTTGTTATCAAGGGCAGTACTCGTTTAAAAGTTAAGGAGCTATTTGGTTGATTAAGTGCTGAATCATTAAGTAGTCTGAATGGTTAATAGGCTCTGAATGGTTAAGAGCTGAATCATTCAGCATTCCTTATTAGCTTAATGGTTCAACACTTAATCATTTCATTCAGATGCTGAAACAAACAGTCTAAATGCTGAATAATTCAGACCTGAATGGTTAAGAGGCTGATTAAGAGGCTACCAAACAGCCCCTAAGTCGTCTGCTCTTAACGAAAAATTGACTGATTTTTGTCCCATTCATAGCGTGAAGTGTATTCAACAACTTAATTAAAAGTTAGTGCCCGAAAATGTTACTTTTCCGTAGATTGAAACTACATTAGGCAACAAAAATAAAAGTTGAAAGTTGTTATCGGACACATTGCCCTAATGATCATAGTTTATATTATTAGGATTCAATTTTCCTTTTACATTATATGATGTAAAAATATTTTATGTGTAAGCAAATTACAAGTTTAGTTTAGATTTTATGTTTTCTTATTCTTTTGTTATTAACTGATATAAAACAAATTTTGTATTATGTAAGTAGCCAAATAACAAGTTGCTATAGTTTTGTTTCCCTAACTTTTTTAATTATTAATTGATATATAAAGTTTTTGTATATGTAATTAATACTGATTGAAATAATGTATATTTTATGTTATTAAATTGCTTGAATAGTTTCTGTGGTTTGCACTTTTTTTCACCTATAGTCCCCAAGTTTTCAAAATTACAGCCATAGTCCTGAAACAGTGAATTTTTTTAACTCGGATAGTCCCTGAAGCTAACTGAGGTTAAATAATCCAGTTAAGTGGGTGTGAAATTACTAAACTACCCTTTCTATAAAACAAATAAAATATAACACTAGTGGGCTCCGCGTTTTATAATTAAATATATAAAAAACCCCACCACCACCACCAGACCGTCACCACCAACCATAACCAGACCGTCACCTCCAACCATAACCAGACCGTCACCACCACCCACCACCACCAGAACCATCACAACCACCACCCCCTGTTCGCCATTGACCGACAATCACCGAACCTGGACCAATCCCCCAACAATACCCTCACAATCGATAGACGAACAGGGAGTTAATCGGGTTTACCTTGGTTTTATGATGAATCAGGTGACAAAGGCGGTGCTGCCGCCAGAACCACCGCATATCCTCCTCTGTTTCCTTTCCTCTTCGCTTCTCTCTCTCTCTTTCCTTTAGCTTTCTCTATCGTTCTCCCTCTCTCTATCCTCTTCCTCTGTTACTCTCTCTTCTCGATTCTCTTGGTTAACAGATCTATGAGTGTGTGTGTGTGTGTTTAGATAGTAGTGGTGGATGAGAGTGAGGGGTTGCGTCGGTCAGAAGCAGCACCGACCGGAGGAGGAGAAACCACATCTGGTGTGGAAGATGAAGGAGGAGGAGGAGTTTTATATGTAGGGTTTGGTTGGTGGGGAAGATGAAGGGTGGTGATGATGGAGGGTGGAGATGGGTGGTGGTGGTTTGTGGAGGTGATGAGGTGAAGAAGATGAAGTGGGGAAGATGAAGTGTGAGACCCACATTAATTAGTATTATTTTTTATTAAAGTAAAGGTAGTTTTGTAATTTCACAACCACTTAACTGGATTATTTAACCTCAGTTAGCTCCAGGGACTATCCGAGTTAAAAAAATTCACTGTTTCAGGACTATGGCTGTAATTTTGAAAACTTAGAGACTGTAGGTGAAAAAAGTGCAAACCACAGGGACCATTCGAGCAATTTTCTCTTTTTTAATCATTTACAAATAAACAAACAAATATACTCAGAAAAAGATCCCGGTCCGATTTTACTATTATATTTGATACAAAATAATTTTGTATTATGAAACTAATAATATGTTTAATGTTATATTTTATGTTCCCATTTCAGAATATATCGCACATTTAATATGATTTGGATCTTGCTCAGTATATAGCAAACATTATCAAACTGTCACAATAGTCCCATGTGCTTTTCGTTTGTTTTTAGTGACACTTTGCATTAGCTTTCGGTCTCCTACCATTATTGCATAGCTATATATGTTATCTAATGTATTTATTTTATAATTTTATAAAATATTATTATTATGAGATTCCATGTCCTAGTTTTATTTCGTATAACTTTATTAAAAGTCCATGTGTACTGAAGTTTAAATATATTTGTTTTTTTATCATATAAAGTAGAAATTGGCCACCAAGTATTCGTGTGCATGTGATCGAACTTTGGTTTTAACCAACCCATGTGTGTTCAAAATTAAATGATTTTTATTTGAATAAATTATTTATATATTTGGATATAATATCTTTTCTTTTTTGTATGTGGCAGGAATTTGACAAGGTGTATGGGCCGGCCTGGCATTGCATTGTGGGCTCTAGTTTTGGATCATTTGTGACCCATGCAACCGGGTGTTTTCTCTATTTCTCCATGGAAAAATTGTATATTTTAGTTTTTAAAACCAAAGTTAAAAAAAATGTAAATTGATTTATACTAAAATAATTTTTTTAAATAGCCTAAGAAGTATCAATATTGTATTTACACATTTCTTACTTCAGTTCATCATTGTTACGTAACACTTGGTTTGTTTGAAACTTTTTTTACAAAACTTGTTATTGAAAATTTGAAACTTTTTTTGTTTTCACAATATTGTTATATACTTGTATGTTCATATATTTGAAAAGTAAGGGCCAAAGACGCAATGGATAATGCTTATTCTTACTTGAGAATTGTTATTTTATCGGAATTTTGACTATTATAACTTAGTTTACTTTACAACTCACATTTTCAAAATCATGTCTTTTTTAGAATTTTGATATATAACATAACTATAATGCAACAAATAAATATTTTTACCCATTTTCATATACATAATTCAATTGAGGGCCATTTTAACAAGTCATAAACAAACACGAACAAAGTAATAGATGGAAGTGATATCGGCCAAAAGACAAGGTTTAAAGTATTTAAATCCAATTTCTCAATTATAAAATGTTACCCGAACCAAATCAAGGAGCATAGGATGATTTCTTAATATGCAATTTTTCCATTTTGAGTTTATCCATACGCAATATGTTTGTACTTCCAATACTTCGAACTAAGATACCTAATATATATGAGATTTATTATCAACTATTAGGGTAGAAGGGGTGCATAACTGATTTTTTTTTTTCACTTAACTGATTTTAACCAATCTCGCATTGTCACATCACTTCACTGAAATACCTTTTTGGAGGCAGCACTCCACTGATTCTTTTATTTATTTTTTTTATAATTTCCTTAAATCTTTTATTATTATTATTATTATTATTATTATTATTTCACACGGTTTAAAGGTTAAACATTAATTACTTTTACTATTTCAACCATCCCACAACCTCACGGTCAGTGAATTCAATGACATTGATACCATTCCACCAAACCGTTTGAAGTTTTTATATATAAACATATGACACCGTGGGGTTAAAACACACTTTTACCACCGTAGATACAAACAAACACACACGAAGATGACTTGTTGGACCCCCGAAGAAGAGATTGCATTGGTGATATGCTACCAAAACGCCTCGAACGACCTGGCACTTCAACAACGTCGAGGCTTGAGGGCCTCCGGCTCCCATCCGGAGGGTTTTTGGAAACGTGTGTTGTCCGATTTCAACCGCCACGTTGGCATCAATGACCGGAAAAACGTCAGCCTGCAGCGGAAGTGGACCGATCTCAACGATAAATGTGATCGGTGGACCACCATCACAATTTAGAAAAAGATTTTTAGAATTTTTTTTTAAATAAATATAACAATTTAGAACAAGATTTTAGAATTTTTTTTAATAAAGTTTTTTTTTTCCTAAATAAATTCTTTAGAAATTAAAGATAATGTATAACAAAATAATAATAATAAAAGACAATTAAAAAAAAAAAAACAAAAGCTAGTAGCTATACTAACTAGGGGTATATATCGACGCGCGTTGCGCGTTTTACAATCGTGATTTAGATGAGGTGTTGATCAATCAATGAATTATACAATTGAGATTCCATTTTGGTTGTAAACGTTAAAAAAATAAAGAAATCTACACATAAGGTAACACATGAAATTTGTAACGAAATGACATAATATTATGTTATTTATATTAATAGTATATAATATAATATAAGCCAATGATCTCCAGCCCAGCTGGTTTGAAGTGGGAAGTTTACCTCCTTGGAGGGTTCCAGCCCGGGTTTGGTCTCAGGTTCGATTCCCACGCATCACCGAAAAAAATAACCGATTGGGTTTGAAAGAAGAAACCCGTGTGTTGCTATAAGATTCGAACCTGGGCAATGGTCGCTTTGCAACACAGAGTTTACCGCTGAAACACTACTTTTCAAAAAAAATATAATATAATATAAGGTAACAAATGAAATTTATAACGAAATTACATAATATTATGTTATTTATATTAATATAATATAATAAAATTTTTGAATAAAATAATAATATAGTTAAAAAAAGTTTTTAAATAAAATAATATATATGAATATGAATAAAATAATATAATAATAATAATAATAATAATAATATATATATAATAATAATAAACCAACTACTTTGAAACAACTACTGTTCAAAGTAGTTGGTCTATTATATATATAATAATGTGAAACACAAGAGGAAGTGGTATGTTCAATTGTTCACTTAAATTTAAAAAGAATCAGAAGTGATTTTAGATTAAAACCATAAGATGGAGATTTCAATGGGATGTTCTAACCAATGTTTTAAAAATCGGTTTTTAAATCATGCCGAATTTAGTTAAAAAATTGTTCCACCGTTTGAACCAGGTTATATCGGATGGTTCAACTGAGTTGACTAGTTAACTATATAAATACATAAGTTACAACATTAACTCAAAATGTAATCTAAAGGTGCATACTTAAAAATTAAAATATAATCCAAAAGTTAACCCATAATAAAAAATAATATAAAAGCATTCAGTTTCTCAACAAAGTTCTTTTAAATGGAAGTATACGATACGTCTAGATAAGCTATTTGAGTATTGAATGCATTAAGTTCACGATCTCATAAAAGATGAAAAAAACTCTCTGCTTTCCTTAAGTAACATAATACCTAATAACAAGTAACCTCGTGTTTGAGAAACCGATTCATGTTCTTCCTCATCAAACATGTTAGCTATATCATTATTATGAAGTTCTCCTTTTAGCTCTTTTTCAACTACCCAAAAAAACCATAGTTCAAAACCCAAAAACTTGCTTTGGGCCTGTACCGGTATAACGGTTCAAACCGGCATACCTTATTTTATTAGCGGTACGAATTTGATATTATTTCCCCTTTATACCTGGTTGTTTTTTACCGGGTTCACATCTGAAATCCGTATTACCGGTATAACCGGCTGGTATGTACCAATTTTTAAAACATTGGTTCTAACTCACGTAATTTTTTAAACCTATTAATTTACATTTTAGTCCATGATGAAAATTACATTTTTTAATCACACCTTGATAATGCTAAGTGTATCTGAATTGTGAATTCGGTTTTTACCTTCCACAAATGTTGCTTACATGGATAAACGAATCGAATTCAAATGAATTAACCAAATAATAATCGGTCTAATAGGATAACTGAACCAAATCAACCAACTAAATTAGTTTAGTTCAATTATGTTAGACAAACTTCTAATGTAGATTGGCTCATTATTTCAATAAGTTATCCATGCATATTAGCTTTTTGAAAAAAAAAACAATAAATCAATAAGTTATTTAGAAAAACCACAGGTTTTCTAACACAATCATAAACACCCACTAAACCAATATCCGAAGTGATGCATTTGTAGTAGGGATTGGCTCAATACAGGTTTTCTATCTCAATCAAAAACACCCACTAAACCAATATCCGAAATGATGCATTTATAGTAGGGATTGGCTCAATATTGGTAGTGAAACTATAGTATCAAAAATCATCAAAAATAGAATTTGCCAATGTTTTAATAACTGGATCAGATGGATCGGACCCCACAGGGTCACCTGTCCGACCAGCCCAAAGAACGGGCAAAACATTCAAAAAAAAAGGGAAAATGGCCAAAATAGCCCGTTGACGGGTGTTTTGCAAAAATAAACCTCTGACCCCTCTTTGGAGAGACGGGACACGGCTCCCAAAGAGCCTGAACCGTCTCCGAGAGGCTTCCCATTTCAGCCGACAGAGGACCGCCACGTGTCGTTGTTGATCCCGAGACAGACCTTTCTCTCTCCTGAACCCCCATTTTCTCTCCTGAACCCTCTTTCTCTCTCCTGAACCCTCTTTCTCTCTCTCCTGAACACACATCAGCCTCTTTCTTTAAAACTATACCGGGAATCGAAGGGCAAGTTCAAGGGGTTGTGTTATCCGATATACAAATCAGGAACATAAGAATGGTTTGGGGTTATAGCAGGCGCACGACAGTCACCCTAAACCGGTGACTGTCCGATTATTATAATAAACGAAGAGAGGGCTTAACCGGGGAGAAGTAACTTACCGGAAAAGATAAGGTGGCGGCGGCCTGAGATGGTCACCGGTGACAGTCACCATACTCGGTGACTATCTGATTCGCTTTAACCAGAACGGAAAGCCGACCAGGGTGGTTCGCCAGAAACAGAAGGGCGGCGGCGCCGGTTCCGGTCACCGGTCCGGTGACCCTGCTGGTGTACTGATTCTTGTTTCTTCGTCTTCTCCGGTGAGTTCTCCGTTTTCTCCGACGAAGTTTACTGTTTTTTTCTTGTTCTTCGTCTCTGAGACGTCACCGGAGGCGTCTCTGAGACATCACCGGAGACGTCTCAGGTCTGTCTCACGTCTCAGGAGAGAGAGAAAGAGGGTTCAGGAGAGAGAAAGAGTGTTCAGGAGAAAGAAAGGGGGTTCAGGAGAGAGAAAGTTCTGTCTCGGGATCAACAACGACACGTGGCGGTCCTCTGTTGGCTGAAATGGGAAGCCTCTCGGGAGACGGTTCAGGCTCTTTTGGAGCCGTGTCCCGTCTCTCCAAAGAGGGGTCAGAGGTTTATTTTTGCAAAACACCCGGTCAACGGGCTATTTTGACCATTTTCCCAAAAAAAAAAATTCCAACAAAAGTATAAAATTTTCAGTCAACCCTTTACCCGAACGGCCGAACCATTTCCCAGTCGGACCGGCGGTCACTCCGGGTCTAAAAACACTAAATTTGCTCATAAAGTGAAGTCTACTCCCTACAAATCTCTCTTTACGCTAAAGACTTTCTCCCAACTCTTGCCTAATTCTCTAAATTTAAATTTGGGAGGCCACAAATCACCATCATCATCCTCCATTCTCACCTGCTGAATTCGGTGTGTGTTCATCTTAATTAAGACTTTATTCTGCTTGTTACTTTAAGGGCCCTCTTCTCCACTCACCACATTACCAGTGTGAAATCAGTAAAAGGTGATGCCTTTCCTTTTCTATTCTTTTTTGCCTCATTTCTTGCATTTGAGTGTTTGATTCTTTTATATATATATATATAATGCTACTGTTTTTTATATATATTTTTCTGTTTGGCTAAATGGGTCATTGTTTTTCTAGATTTTGCTTGTTGGGTTCTTAATTTTTTTATGTTTGCTTCATGGGATTGTGATTTCTAGGATAAATGTTGACCATTTGAAGATCTTGAATTTGAGTTTATTATTTTTTATCAGCTTTTTTGACTATTTAAAGTTTATGCCTTTTTCAGTGATTTAAAATTCAAAATCTTGACATCTTTACTATTTGAATCTTTAATTTAATTTTTTTGGGAGAAATTGAGGCCTATGTTCTTTATAATCTTTCAGTCTTTAAAATTAATTCTAAAAACTGAATCTTGTGTTCATCTGCAAATGCAGCTTTTCTGATCCCTCCTATCTTTGTGGATTTCTGGTTGGATAAAGAATTTGTTTTGAAGCTGCCATTGATGATGATTAGCCATGAAATCTGTTTATAGCTTAGTGGATTTCAACTTTCAATAATGGATAGAGGGATTCAGCCTCCTTTGGTAAGTTCTTGATCTTTTTTTTTTTTTTGTGTGTGCCTGGGTTTTAAAAAGCGCGCCTATGCGCAGCCTAGGGTGCCTCAGGGCTTTGCGCCTACCCATTTTCCCAAAGGCGCAGAAAAAGTGCATTTTTTTGACATTTTTTCAGTCGCTTTTGGCCCTGAGGCGTGCGCCCCTCGTGCACCAAGTAATTTTTTTGCATAAAAAATGTTGTACCTTGGTGTTTTTGGCTTGTACATATAGGTAAAATCATATAAAAACCTTATTTATAGCTATATTTTGGGTAAATGAAGCTATATGTAATTAGCGCACGCTCCGGGTACGAAAATCCCACCCTTTTTGCGTTTTGCGCCGCTTTTGTGCGCCTAGCGCTTTTTAAAAACAGGGGGGGTGTGGGAAGCAAGTAAAGATACAAAATTTATTTGAATTGTGGTTGATTTTAATATAAATGTATGCACATTTACCTCTATTTGGACAATTTTCTTTTGATACCATGAAAATCTTGTTGATCATATGTTTTCCTATGAATCTTGTTGTTTATAATGCATCATCTTTAGCTAAGAACCTCCATAGTTTAGTTCTAAATGATCATATGATTAGGGAAGTGTTGTTTTGATTTGATTGTAGGTGGATACAACAGCTTGCTTATGTAGAGTAGATGCCGGTCTGAAAACCGTTGCCGGAGCAAAAAGATTTGTTCCCGGTTCAAAACTCTGTCTGCAACCCGACATCAAACCATCAATTCACCCCACCAGACAAAAGCCGCCTCGTGACAGGACTCGTAACCAAACCCCTCTCCTGCCGGGCTGCCAGACGACCTCGCCATTGCCTGTTTGACACGGGTTCCACGGATTGACCACCGCACGCTCCGGTTAGTTTGCAAAAGATGGTACCGACTCTTAGCCGGAAACTATTTCTATTCTCTTAGAAAAAAACTGCAAATGGCTGAAGAATGGGTGTATGTTATGAAAAGAGACAAAACCGAAAGATGACATGGCATGGGTTCGACCCATTGAACCGCTTCTGGCAACCGTTGCCACCCGTGCCTAAAGAAATACTCAGAAGCCTTAGGGTTCGGATGTGCAGTATTGAGCGGGTGTCACTTGTATATATTTGGTGGTAAAGATCCTGTAAAGGGTTCGATGAGACGAGTGGTGTATTATAGTGCCCGGACTAATAAATGGCACCGGGCTCCTGACATGCTTAGGAGAAGACATTTTTTCGGCTCGTGTGTTCTAAACAACTGTTTGTATGTTGCGGGAGGTGAGAATGAAGGCGCCCAACGGTCCCTAAGGTCAGTGGAGGTTTATGACCCAAGTAAGAACCGCTGGAGCTTTGTTTCAGATATGAGCACGGCCATGGTGCCGTTTATAGGGGTGGTTTATGGAGGAAAGTGGTTCTTGAAGGGGCTCGGGCCACATAGACAAGTAGTTAGTGAAATGTACCAACCGGAAACAAATGTGTGGACCCCGGTTCATGACGGGATGGTTTCGGGCTGGAGAAACCCAAGCGCTTGCGTAGACGGGAAACTTTACGCTTTGGAGTGTAAAGACGGGTGTAAAGTTAGGGTCTATGATGAGGAAACGATTCTTGGAGTAAACATATCGACAGCAAGATGCATATGGGGAACTCAAAGGGTTTTGAGGCTGCAGCATTGGTACCGTTAAACGGGAAACTTTGTATTATAAGAAACAATATGAGTATATCTTTGGTAAACGTTGGAAAAGACGTGCAGCCGAGCATTTGTGGGAAACGTTAGCTGGAAAAGGGCAGTTGAAGACTTTGGTGTCGAGTTTGTGGTCGAGCCTGGCAGGACGGAACCACCTTAAGAGCCAGATTGTTTACTGTCAAGTACTTAAAGCATGAGGTCTATACTCTATAGTTTAACAATGGTGTAGGTTGGTTAGATGTTTGAACTCATATACACACAGTTTGAATGTATTTTATTTATTTGTTTTTGTTTTGATTGAAATTTTTGGCAGAAGGGTTCTTTTCTGTGTATTTTATTTATGTAGGTGCAAAAGAGTAGAATGATTGAACAGGAATCTAGTGTCTGTAGTGTTTTGTACTTGATGCAACAAAGTACCTGCTTTCGGTTTTGGGTCGTATAATAATAATAATAATCTAAATCTTCGGAGGAAAAGATTCATTCGGCCGAGTGTGTTACTATCTGTACGACAAGTTTTCTATTTGACCCGTTAAAGATAAAACATAGATTCAAAGTTCAAACCGACTTGTTGTCGAAAATGTCAGATCTGACAAGTGTGGATACCTGGATCAGAGCACATGTTCCCTATGTGACTATGTCAAACCCTCTTGAACTGTATGATTTGTTTCTAAAACATATGGTGTAAAGTTTAACTGTTCCAATGATTATATAAAAAAGGCCTTCAGGAAAGGAACAAAGGAGTAAGTCTTCAACTGTTTGGAATTTGTACCTAAAATTGCTTGGATTTATGTTTTGAAATAATGATTGACTATTACAGTTTCAAATCTCAGTATTAAGTTTTTAATGTTTGTGACTTATACGTTATACGCAAAACTGAGACGTTCTTACATGAGACATTGTGTTGTTTCACTAACACGTTGTGATGGTAATGTTTATAACACAACAGAAAATACATGTTCTTTATTCTTATATGTTAGTGATTTTACAGTATAACATTAAGAAAATTAGATGTCATGAGCAATTTAATTGTGTAAAATTTTATTTAGATTGCTGATCTTAGGCAACATTGCATTGGAGCATGTTGCTTCCTTTCCTCCTTTCATTCCTAGTTTTCATGGCTAATGATGCACTTTGTTTGAATTAAATTAAAAAAAAAAAAAAGATTTAAGACTTGCATGAAAACTTAAGGTAAATATTGTTGTTATTTATATTTGATAACGAAATTGGAAATTATTTTTATGGCTTGGAAGGCAATAAACGAACCATTTTAAGCTTGAACAAAATAAAACATAAAATAAAAAGTACAATGGATATTTAACCGAACATAAACAAAACCAACCCATAACAGACGGTTAAACTGATCCATGATTAACCGACCATCGGTTATGATTATGGTTATAGTTAAGAAATTTCCTATAAATGAAGCTCGGTTATGGTTATGGCTAAGCCTTCATAACTGAACTGAACCGACTTTCACACCCCTAGAGGTGAGAATCTCTTGGGCCGGCCCAAGCACCCAAGTAAAAACCAAGACAAACCCAAATAACAATAGAAGCGTATGCAATTCGTATTCGGTCCTACCCGATGGGGACTCAATTAAAACTTGTATTAGGAGGGCACTTGAAAAAGTAGGAAAACATGGGTTGTTAGCCTCGTTTTAGAATCATTCTTTGTCCCACCATTTATTTTAGCTCAAATCTAACCACCATGAATTCGATCTTGCCCGATACAGAGTTGCTAACACGGCCCAAGAAAATCTAGCTACCACGCCGACCCAACGATTAATGGTCTGGTCCTTGGGTACAATCTCCAACCCTTTCAGTCCCGCTTCTGATCCGAGTTTGACCTGTCGCACACCCTTGTGATCTAAAGAAAAAATATCACATCAAACACATACAAATAAAATTACGGTAACCTCAAATAACCGTATCTAATGTTTTAACTATGATATATAACACAGTCATGCAACTTTATAATTCCCTAGCATCACGCATTAGGGGTGAGCAAATTAATCGCCATAAACGATAACCAACATAACCAATGGTTATGGTTATGAAATTTCTTTAACAGA